>JAHDVE020012440.1:0-125494 GCA_022606495.2 Halesus radiatus
TGTGTTTTTACTTACGACGACAGTATACAGGTACATGGAATGGCATAGGTCCCGAGCGATTTGGCAGGCGCAAAGAGAAAATTGAAACCGAAAAGACACAGAAAAAAACAAGATAATTTAAGAAAAATTATCATATTGTCAAAATGACTCGAGCGGTTAATATCTCTCATATTCTTTAACATCTTTATTTTATTTATTTTTTGCTGACACTGAATGTTTAAAAACTATTGCTTATTTTACTTTTTTTCTTTATCATTTTTATATTTAATGACATTTTTTATATACTTAGATTTTTATTAATTATCTTACATTTCTCCGCCTTTTTTGCACGAGCTTTGCTTTACGCGTTATGTAAAAAAAGGTCAATTTTAATTGTACTTTGTATCTTTTTAAAATTATTAAAGAAATATTTAAAAAAATATATTGTCTGAAACTAGCCCTTATTTCGGTTATTCGGTTTTTTTGTGAAGACTAGATAGATACATTACAGATATGTGAATTTTATAAAACAGTAGTGAATTTTATAAAACAGTAGTGAAATTTTCAGAATGCAGTAATGTAAATTACGTTCATAAGAGACGTTTAGTAAAGTAGGAAGATTCTATGGAAATGCTGCAGTTTAGAAACGACAATAATATTATCATCGTACATATTATTAATGAATATTCAGAGGCTTTAGAAATAAACCTACTTTTCGCTATCCACTCAACGGCAAGGCTTCTGTTAATAATTTAACTCAGTATTCAGCTTGCAAAACCCCAAGAGAAGGATGTGTTTGTTCCTGCAGACAATGAACTGGTACCAGAGGCGTGCATTCAATATAGGCGCATATGCACCGAATACCCTACCCTACTCACATAAAAATATAAATATTATTCAAATTCATAAAATTAATGCTTGAAATCAATCTAAAAACTGTACTGTTGACTGTATTCTATCCAAAATTTATATGTGTACGCAATGTGCATTCAAGGGAAGACTCATTCGTGTTAGTGTGGAAAATGGCCATGCCTTTCGGTACATATCGCAAATAATGTAGCAAGCACTGCCTTGTAGAATTTTCTGCCGGCCTCTGTGTTTCCTCCCTCCTACAACATGGGTCTCTTCAAGAACCGGGTTTGCTCCTTCCTATCCTGTAAAATATCCCCACATAGCATCCCCAAAGATGATATTGTAAAAGAAAAGTTGTAAAAAAAAAGTTGTGCCATCTGTTGGTACCTCTGTTAATTAGTACAACTTTACTAACGAAATAATAATTATCATATTATGTTTGTTTTCTTTCGTGTAATAATTGTGCGGTCGAAAAAGATATGGAAATTTTATATATCCAGTAATTGGTTTGTAATGTGTAATATGCGTACATTTTTTTTATAAAGAAAGACAAATATTCCCTGGTTACGAATAACCTAACAATATTTGAAAATCTCCCACTAACATTAAGCGGAAGATGTTGCTTGTGTCGTGATGGAGGACTTAGCCAGCCGAGGAATTGAACTCACGACGCCTGGGTGAGACCCAAACGCGATGCCAACTCAGCCACTGACCGGTCACATGAAGCGGTTATTTGGATATTCGACGTGGCAAGTAATCCCAGCATCGACTAAAGCCAGCAGTTTAGTCATTCTTAATATCATTTAAATCGCTGTTTTTCCTTTTGCCTACCCTGATTTAAAACTCCATGCACGCCACTGCGCAACACGTTGCCAAGTATAGAAGTAGCTGTATGGCTTCAATTAGATTCACGACATTTATACGCCTGTCTCGTGGGTTATATTTATCACCACCCGCCACCAGTGTACAGCCATACATTTAATTGTATTCCACTTGTATGGGATAGCGCAATAATCACCAGCCTTAGGATTCCATGCAGCTGTTGGTTATTAATGCTGAGCTATACGTCAAAGTCCATAAAACAATGAAAATTGTATAGAAACTACATTTTTCTTAACATATAAGGTCTCAATATACTAATGTACTAGCAGATGTGTACCCGGCCTTGCTCGGCTTTTTTTTATAATAAAGTTATAAAGTTGTGAATTATAATTATATATTGCTCGTCGTTTGGGTGCCATCATTAATTTGACAGTGAAAGTAATGCCTTGTGACTAATATTACTATCTCTAAACAAAGAAACATTAATTTGAAACTTCTATTTCTTTACATTTATTATTTCAAAATATATCTAAACAATAAAGTTCTTAAAAAGCCACCTACTTGTGTTTTCCATTTTGAAAATATTCTACCCAAAAAACCTTCTTCTTTTGAATATGTAATCTGTGGCTAACCAGAATGTTATATCTATGGGCTAACCTCAATACAACATGGCGGGTTCAATGTTTTTCTTACTAATTTTAAAACGTTATAGCAACAGTTTTACATATTGGATTTCATTCAACTCTATAAACCTTCCCGGCACTGATAAGAACAAACTGTGCTATTTTCAGCGAAACCGATCGAGTAATTTTCGAGAAAATTGAGGACAGACGGACAAACATTCATTTTTATATATATAAAGATTTTCTTGTTTGAAACAATTTACTTGAATTGTATTAATAGTAGCTCAAAGTAATTAATGAATAATTCGTCAAGAGTCCAAAAGAGTATGGAAAAATTATAAAAACTACATTTTTCATAACGTATATGGTCTCAATGTGACGCAATGACATATTATTTATGTTTCTTCTTGTTTGAATTAATTAATATATATAATTCGACGTCCTTCGTTGTGTAATTGATTCGTGAAAATAACCAATCACCACAGACTTTAATTATGGGTTATGTTTCGATAAAACTTACAATACTTTAATGCCAACGGGTTTTATGCCTTTAAAATAGTTGATCGGTTTTATTGATGAGAGTAAAAGACTTTCAAAAGTACAACTCAAATTTAATAAATTGATTTATCTCATGATTGTGGTAAATATTAAAATAATATGTTACGCCTACTCAAAAATTCGATTTTTCATCGAGTTTTACCATCATCCATTATTGTCCCGGTTTGATGAGAGGTTTGAAAAATACAGGTCGCCTACAAATAAATATAAACAAAAAATGTCATACATTTAATTAAGCTTTTTTTAATGTGAATACCGCACAAGAGTCCCAACCGTCCAGAGCCAGTGAAACTGTGGGTTCCCCAATTGGAGTATGTTGTGAGGTTGTAGATAGAGGGGAGGGGAAGGAGATGGAGAAGAGGAAGATGAGAAAGTACCCGACTATTCAGATCTGGTTACTAAACACGGCTAAAGCCATTTCAAGCAACGTTTCAATTCTGAATGGTAGTCTTTCAACAGGGCGATACTGAGAGTATCTTCCACTTTGGAACATGCCGCAAATATGCTATATATTATTTTAAATTAATTAATTGTGAAACAACACGAATTCATTAAATAAAATTTACTTGCGCACGTCGGGATTTGAACTCGCGTTATTGGGTTTCGTAGTCAAAAGCCTTACCCTTCGACCACGGAGGCCGTCAAAGCTTTCCCAGTTTTCCACAAAAGCCGATAAAGATGTTCACAAAGTTAGTTGAAAACACGTGCAGGCTTGGGGAGGCTTCCATCCAGCATTGGTAAAGAGTCGCTGATGATGATTGTGATGATATTATCTACATGTTGGTAGTAGGTACCCAATAGTAGCTTGCTTTCGAACAAAAAGCGGTGTGCTAAAAACCCTAAAAAGCTATTGCTTTCAAGTAGAGTGCGGTCAGATAAAAAGCTCACTCAATCTTCGAGGCAAAAAACATATTATTGCTGAACGAAGATTGATCGAAACGGGAAACGGCGATCGAATCGGCCGAACTTTGGACCATAATAAAGTTAATCGTGCTGTAGAATACGTACACAGCACATAATGGTAATCCCATGCGTTCGATAGGTTATCTCCTGCCTTAACGAAAAATGCGATACTACGTTTGTTAAAGTAGTTTTCATAAATCACGATGGATTAATTAATACATGTGGCCTATCATATAAAGTTCCAATAAAATTGTATTAGTATAGAATATAACGATGTGTGGTTCACAGGTCAATTATTTTGATTTAATTGGCCTACTTCTCCATAGATTCTAATGAACGATAGTTTCAGTACTACTCTGGTGAAAGCCCACTCTCAATATGTCGTTCCACCAGAAGACCATTCAGTGTTTATTTGAAATGGCTTTAACTTCCTTTTGTCCTCGCCTTTCCCTACGTCTGTTAATATCATCTCATTTGCTCCGGGCAGTTGTTAAAACCCTTGTGAGATTATAATATAGACAGCAACCCTCGGGGAATACAAAAAGACCGTGAATAGTAACATTCCACTTCAAGGTGACCTTGCAAACCTCCCGGCCGCCCAACGTCCAGGAAACCCTTTTGGACTGACGGCGAAAGACTGCTTCTATCACGGCACTCCCCTGAAGAGTCGTGGCGAACTCAGTGGCAGACCAAAACCAGACCAAACCAGCACCTTGTTGTGAACCATAATATTAAACTGCCAGAATTCTCTCTCCCTCGGAAGAGGTGAACCTCATTATACAGCATCCGGTGCAGTCACAGCCGTCATGTGTATGATGCATAAATGAGGCCTAAAGGATTATGAACTGTATGAATGTGGACATATTCAAACAACAGAACACATTGTAGAAGAATGTCCCCTTCGTGAGTTTCCCAATGGCACATCTGTGCTGAGCCATGTGACTCCCGATGCCGTCGACTGGCTGAATAACCTCAGCATCCCACTTTGACTTCCGCCAACTCTCCGCCATACGAAGAAGAAGATATTAAAAAGAATAAATAAACCATTCTGATATATTAATAACTCAACATTTCATCACTTCCCCTAATTTGGTCTCACAGCATTGGGAGTGCTATAATCCTACTAGCTCTGGGCATCTGCAACCCTTCGAGGACATCTCATTAATAAATAAATAAAATCATTGTTCTCACGTAACTAGCGAGAACAATATCGTATGACATTTTATTTGGGTATTTGTTCATTTTGTACTATCATTGCTTTCGGTATATTACTGTTATTGTGATTGTGGTGCAGTTATGAATTTGTACAGACATTCTCGTTTAGAAGTCATTAATATTTGCTTTGGTGTTTTTTCCCTCTTGTTTTATTGGTTTGTTAACATATAAAATTGCTATCGAATGTATATAAATTAATTGAAGTTTATCGGTCTTCGATGAAATGCAGTTCAATTCGATACTATAAATTTTAGAGACGTAATCTTGGAATATTTAAATTATTCCTTATCTAGAATTAGGTTACGTTACCACATTATCATTGTGTTATTCCATATCAGGTAAATAACGATGCCTGTTTTTTACAAAAAAAAAATATTAAATTATAACCGGAATGCCATTGAAATATTGAATACGAAGACATTGCGCGAAAAAATATTTCAGATCTGCGACGAAAACTTAAAAAAAAAAAGTTTATTTGGACAATATATTTGTTTTTTTTTTCCATTTGGACAATACATTCGATAACTTTCGTCCATTTGGACAATATTTTGGATAATTTTTGTCCATTTTTTATAATATTTCAAATTAATAATGGAGCGCCCAACCTAGTCCTTGCAATTATTTTTTAAAGCAGTTTTTCTCGATCATCTCAGAATGTACGAAACGGCACATAAGTTATATTATATATGCATCGACGATATTCGTTTTTTTTCCATTTAGACAATAAGTTCTTTTTTGGCCATTTGGACAGTATTTGAGGATATTTTACCACTAACACGTTATTTCACCGTGTCCTGGGATACTTAGAGCCTCCACCCACTGCAGGCCTATCCTCTCCACGCAGTCTCTGGCCCTCCGTGTGTCTTCATGAACAGTTAACCTGATTATGTTACGTTGTTATTGTTTCAGGAGGCGGCAGCCATGGCGGCCACGGTGGCGGTGTCCTACCCAGAGCCCGGGGGGCCCGACCTGACAGACTACTGGGCCGAGTACGGGCTGGCCACCACCTTCTACGAGGAGCCCCAGCACTATGAAGGTAAGCCAGATATTCAGTATCGCCCGGTTCCTGGCTTTAATCATATTCAGAGACCAGATCTAAATAATTAGATTCTTCCCAGTCATCTTCTTCCCCTCCCTTGATTCATTCAGCCTCGCGACTTGAAAGTGCTAGATTCCCTGGCTCTAGGCAGTCAGAACTCTTATTATCGAGTTGGAAACCTCCGAGCTAAGCTATTTTTAGTTATTTTATTTAAAAATAATCTGGTATCGTAGTATAAATGTTTCCCCGAGTTTCAGGCGACTGCCCAAGTTATTCAGACAGGCGCTACTCCATTGAACCCCGCCTTTTTTAAAGAAACCGTAAAATACGTATTACTATTGCCGAAAGAACGATCCTTGAAAAGGTCTCAAATGAAAATCGTGGCTACATGTGAATAGCCATAGTCCTCCACCTTACAGAGGTGGTCCATTTCTTGCCGAACACAATTTAAAAGAATAGCGCAGTATAATAGAACTTCGGGCCCGGTCCTTTGAAACTCCGCGTTGTGGTCTGGTAACCTAATTAGAATTTATATTTGTTTTTATTTTCACAAATATTTTCATAAACTTTCTAATCAATGGTCGCCGTTTTCTACGACTTGATTTCTGCATAATTATATTATTATTGTATTGTTTATAATATTTCTAAAGTGTTTAATATATTAATGAAGCACCCATGGAGAAATCACACACAAGTGCTAAATTTCCATTAAATGCTGATAAAGACTATAATTTCTCTGCCTGTGTTGGTACAACAGGTAATTCAATTTCACTATGATATTGTACGCTTCTATTACGTACCTGCGTTTGCTATCGCAATGATGATATCGCAATTTATCAACTTGGAGACTTTACAAAGTTTCTCCGTTTTTTAATAGCTACCATCTGCAGTAGAAAATGTTGTATAACAGTATTCGGGCAGATTGATAAATTATCATTTAAAGAAATTGACTTGCTACTTGGTGGTTTTTATACATAAAAACAGTGAAGATTTCCGAAATCTTCCAGTTTCACTTTAAATATCAAACCAAAACAAACGACACTGTACAGCTTTTAATCGTGCAAGTAACTAAACTTGTTAATAAAATTTCCTATCCTGCTCATTGAAATAATCACTGAACTCGATCAAGTGTCCGTAATTGATATTTGTCAACAATTTCCGCAGATAGATAGATGAATGTTGGCAATGTTACAATTCGAGGCATTGGTATAAAACTAATTTATTTTAAATTGTCTATGTTTTTCTACAGTGAAATGTCTAAAGGCTGATAATTGTGGGTATAGCGAACAACAGCAGTCGCCAAAGTAGTGGTCCGCGGACAGCTGGTAGTCCATTAGAAAATTTTGCTAGTCCGCATAAAAATGTGGAAATTATTTGCATTTTTTAATCCGCACCAAACTAATCCTGAAAAATTACTGACTTCCACGGATGAACGATGCACGAAATCATCTCTATATCGTAAGATGTATAGCTATAGCTCGACCACACGAAAAAAACCTTGCGCAGTGTCCCCTACCCTGTACAGAAACGAAGTGGTTTATCAGTATAAGATAGTAATTTAAACATTAATCTAAAAGAAAGCCTCATGGACATATCGTTCGACGACATTCTCAAAGCTAAATTTCATTCATCCTTATCAATACCTTAGTTTTGGCTTTCCATAAAAATGAATACATTTTGTTTTGTTAAAAAGTGATGAAAATTATGATTAAATTCTCCACGACTAGCGATATGGCCTTTTCATCTGTCACAGCGATCAAACCACGATACCAATTTCGGCTTGAAATAAATTCACGATGTATCCATCACACTACTGAAAATATGTAATGTTAAAAGTTTAATATGATTCCACCATCTTTTAATTGTTCTGTTTTTACTATTTTTGTTTTATTAATAAGCCTTTTATAATTTGGTTACAATTATTCGTATCATTTTATCTGTTCTTTGGTCGCTTTTTTTTCTAAATATATTTAACACTTTAAAAAATCTTATTAGTGTTAGAATTATGAATTTAATGGTACCAAAGTTTGATGACTGCTGGCGTATAGTGTATAGCGAACGACAGATGTCAAGTACATAATATAATGATTCTATTTCATGGAATAATTAGTGAGTGATGCGAGATCTAGTTTGCGTGGGAATCTCTTGTACTTGAATATTGTGATTGTCCTGGTTCAATGATACATTAAATTTGTCTCTGGCGTCTCAGACGTCTCTGCTGTTCTCGTTGCACAATAGATCGAGTCAATGCTCTAGTATCCGTAGAACCGGACTATTATTGTACCGCGTGCACTTTCGCTTTCGCAAAATCATCTCTTCTCCCCATCTCCAGTAGCAGCATCGCGAACTCGATGGACCAATAAACGTCATCTGCCTCTTCCACTCTCCAGGTCAGCCGGGCTAGACACAACCTTGGATCATTTTTCACCGAATTACGCGATACATCAAATCGTATTTATTCATAAATCATTTATATTGCTTTTACATCCTAACAAGGCAGATTTTTATGTATCAAGGACAGCTTCTAAAAATTAAATAAAGCCATTATATACTCGATCACTTCCTAGGCAATAATTCACTTGTACGAATAATTAAAGTAGGTAGATTAATCCGAAAACATTTTAATATTGAAATATGATATGGATATAACGATATAATAACTCGTAATATGTCGATGTGTGATTTTGCCCAGCAGCACTCTCTGTATTTTATGGGTTGGTTCGTAAATACGTTTAATTGTTGACAACGGATATTTTTTTATGGCACCTTCCAACCTGTTCTCAAAAATCCAGTCAATATACCTGCCCAGTAAATTATACAGAATAAATTATAAGTTGTACTTAAGTAGATAAATTAACATCTATTTCGTGAACATCTACGGTCCAGTGTTTTCTCGTCTAACCTGTTTTCTTTGGATTCTGCGCAATAATTGGGAATCGGCCGGGCTATCGATATCGCTTAGTAGGTTGGTATTACAGGTATTCCGTGGCCTGTGCGTACAGCATTCTAACTAACTTGGGTCTAAAATTCTCATTTGAAACGAGCCTATAATTAAGTATTATAAATCTAGCGAAGCCGATCTCTCATTATATTGTCAATTAAAATATCTCTATTCTTCATGTACCCGAAAGCAAAATTCCAATTAATCGAATTCCACTGCAGATTTTAACGTTAATCAAATTTGTCTCTTCAGTGACAATTGATCAACTTGAATGAATTCTTTATTTCAATTCCATTTGATACCGGGAATTTTCGGAAAGGCCAATTTTTCGGGTCGATATTGTTGTGTTATTAAAAATCATTTTTGTGTACCGTAAACAATATTGTTGCACTTTTTTATCCGACTAGTCATTATTATCATCTCCTCGTTTTCCTGGTTGGATCGGGGACTCATTGCTTCTGCATTTGACTTCCCCAGCTTTTGTCTGTATCAACCATCTGGAAGTCTATCCTCTAGAATAGTCGATGGCATTATGTACAGTAAACATAATGACGTTAGCATCTTAAACATATATTCGGTAAAAAAATTCCAATCGTTGATCACTCAATCTCATGATGAGATTCCCGATATCAAATTTCATTTCGATAGAAGGAAGCCTACAACCATAGATTAAATAATACACACCAGAAGTGCCTTTACATTTATTTATTTGTAAGAAACAAACAGCTTTTAAAACAAATATATATACAAAGGAAGTTTAACAAAAGGTAAACCAACAAAGTTTCTTGTGCTAACAGTGGTTAAGGACAGATGTTTTATTAAAAAAAAAAACAAATAAGAAGAAAGGGGGAAGAGGATGGGGAAGATAGGATCGGGACAGAAGATGCTCTCGATACATTTTATACTCGTACATCAATTTGTGGTCGTACATATTACTTCGGTTCAATATTTTGAAAGGGTATTGTGAATAATGTCAATGTTGTGAAATTGTGCTTTATATTGCGCACAAATACGGAGAATTGGAGAATTTTTCCTATGATTAGTACTGCATGTGGGCAAATGAAAAAAATCGGTTTGTCGGGTTGGTCTTTACGGTATGTGAATTTGTATGAAATTAAATGGAAGCCGGTGTGCCTTTGACTTAGTACATTTTAGTTTTAGCCCCGAGAGAGTCGAATAAAACACCGCAAATACAGCGCCCCGTCTCTCTTACACTGCCTGTATTATATATTGCCATTCCATTTGATCAAAATGAAATAATGGTGAAATCATTTTTTTATGTTAGAAATTTAATGCCCGAATGGACAGACACAAGACAAGCCCATATCGCATTTATTGTATTCTATTTTTTTTTCTTACAATGACTACAATGCTTCCTCTTTCTCTCTCTCTCTCTCTTTATTCATATGTGTGTGATGTCAAGAAGTAAGGAAAATCTGACAAGAATTAAATTGGTAAATACCAAATGTCAAAGACCTTGTATCCATAAATCCCTCCTACAATATATCGAAGAATATATATTATACAGGAAATGTTTTAAATTTTCGCATACCTATAGCATACTTAGCATTCACACTTGACTTGTAGCTAATATTTAGCAGTAAACATCAGCCATGGCCTAGATATGATGGCAAGGCGAGTAGTGACAAAAACTGTTTAAGTAACATACCTACATCTAAAAATGCACACTTATATATTGTTGGTGTGTGTGGAACACAAAAAAAAAACTCTAAATGAGTTGTTGTAAAATCATAAAATTCTCTCATCCCACCCCTGTTTCAACAAATGAACCATGGATGCGTTGTCGCACTAGCTTTCGCACATGTTTTGAGAAGTATGATTGTTTCCCAAAAATACACAGAAACAGTCAACATATTTTCCAGTAAGAATAATAATTCGTTCTCGCTCTTCCCAGAACGCTATTGGCTATGTCACACGCAGCCAGTAGCAAGGAAAGCGATAAGTGGCAACTCAATCGTATAGTTAATTTTATGTCACTGTCCTCGTCTGAATAGTGCATTAAGTGAAAAGTAATAAGTTACCGTTAAATAACAATTTAGTTGACGGGATTCCTTGCAGAGTTCAGTGGGGGCTTAAGAACTAGCACTGACGAAATCTTTAACAAACTTTACATTATGTCAATAAAACAAGTATACTCTAAAACAATACTACTTTACATTTATAAATACAAAAAAAAAACAAGAAATAACAACAATCACACACATTAGAAACACTAGATCTCAGAGTCAAAAACACATACAACAAGGAACCACAAACACAACATTTGGACAAAAAAAACTTCTAGTACCAAACTCTACAACAAAATCCCACTATCCTTTAAAAATCACAACAACCATAATATATTTTAAAATCAAATAAAACACTGGATACGTTACATAGGGAGATCTGAAATAAAAAATATATTAACACCAATTACAGACTAACACCGAAACCACTCAACTACACTTAAAACACCTCACCTTACAATTATTTTGATTTTTTCATCAAGCACATCAATTTAATATAATGTAATTTAATATTTTGTAAATGAAATCCTCAGCACGGGAAATTCCAGTGACGATATCATGATTTGTTATTTTGTTATAAAAAAAGAAGATAATTAAACGTTATTATTATTCATTTTTTTAATTTTTAATTATTTTATTGAAGTTTAAAAGCCTCATTGTAATATTTAATCATTGAAGAAGGTAATATAATTAGAACTTTGTAATCATCATAAAGATAGCTGCCAATAATATGGGATTGAAAAATAGAGAATGATACTGACAAAGTCTTGAATTTGAAATATGATATCGATGAAGATGACATAAATTGAACTGGTCACATTAGCTAAATTGGTTATGCTGTTATCCCGGAAAGACAGAGGTCCTGGGTTCGAGTCCCAGATGCGACGATATCTTTTTATTTTGTTGTTTTTTTCGATTTCGTGTTTCATTTAGGTTATGTTAATATTATCTTATTCAATGATTAATTATTATTATTATTTTCGCGCTGTTTGGACACGCACACAATCATATTTTACTACAAATACTAAATCGCTTACTTATTTGCACATGTGCCAGTATTTTTTTTTTATTGGAATTACTTATTGAAGCTATAAATATCATTGTAATATTTTTTTAGATAATGTTAACAAATCTATAATGAAAAATGAAACAGAAAATAAAAAGATAACTGTCGGATTTGGGACTCGAACCCAGGACCTCCCGGTCTATCCGGGAAAACAGAAGCAAAAAAATATGTGGGAATTAATTTTTGGTGATATTAACAGCTCTTGAATTACCTTTTTTATTTTGTGTGTCTTTTCCTTTTTCATATTTAATTTGAGATTTTTTCATATTGTCTTCAATGATTAAAAATAGTTACCAGTCACTTGCCACCGCCCTTGGTACTGTCTACGTGTAACCTACGCATTAGAGATGCACGTGAGAAAACAAGCTAATCCGCAGATCGGAGATTACCATCTCGGAGTGTTCTCTAACCGAAGTAACTGATGCAGCGGTTATAAATAGACTCCCCCTTTCCGGCTTCTGTTCAGATTTCAGGGGGAACAAGTCTTTCAGTAATACAATGAATAATCTGTGGGATAGTCTAGAATCTAGTTTCTATTTAACTGAATAGTTTCAAGACCATACATAATCAATCATAAACTCTGCTGATTTACACCAGAGATAACGTTTTATAGAGCTATCTCACGATTATCCATAAATTAAATAACACTAGTAGTGCTGCGATGGCCACTTGATGGCATTATCATTGTAAATCATTGCATTTTTGAAGTGATTTACCAATCCGTAATTTGTATGCCACCTAAAAATCTGCTTGTTTATTTTTCATCAAAAATCTTTATTTAGTTTTTTCTGGCTTCAAGTCTCTCTCTAGTTTTGTAGTTATGACAGGATATTTGTAATTTTCACGCGGTTTTTAAGACTGTGGAGACTGGTCGACATACTGCCCATAACACTACACAGGGTTATCCAAAATGATGGACTCAATTTCGTATCGCTATATTTCCTAAATTATAAGTTATATGTGAATGATCATAGCAATTGAAAGAGGAGGTCCGAAAGTTTTGAATTTCACCGTTAGATCGCTCGTTGCGCAAACGACCGCTAGAGTGCTCGCGCCGCCAAGCAGCCATTTCGAGTCAGTTATGAGTAAAATGGCTACTATGCAGAACAAGATATTCTGTGTTTCTGAGTTCTGTTAAACTGAGTCAGCAAATTTAGTGGAGCGTAGCTTTCTTCTCCATTATAACATTGAACCTTCAACTAGTAAGAGCATTTGTCGTTGGTATCACCAATTTGAGGAAACTGGGTGTGTATCAGAGGAGAACGTGCGACATTGAGTCCAACATTTTGAATAACCCTGAACTTAAATTCTAAAATGATTAGGTGTGGTGCTTTCCTACTAATTGACATCGACTCTCCAATCATTTGGTCCGAATATTCCGTATACGAGTATGTGAATTTTGACACGTTCGGGGCTTGATAGCAGTAAAACTAATTAGTATTAATAAAACGATAGTGTCTTCTGTGAAAGATAACTGAAAACCAAACGACAAAAATACTTCCCGCATAAAAATACACGCCCTACAAACAGTTTGCAGACAGATTGGACAGGTTTTAAATAGAATCATATATTTTAACAACATTTTTTACGAGCTGAAAGCGTAAGTTTGAATGCTTATTATCATAGTAGGAAATCATGAATCAACTGGAAACAAGCAGGCAGCAACCTACGATACAATTATTTTTAGTGTGCCCGCTAGCCCGCCTCCTCTCTAACTAAAATCTAAACACAAGAAGTTTGAGTGGTCCGCCACTTCCAAGCCATTGCAGTCAGAGATCTGCTCTCCCCCCGGCCATTGCTCGAGTTTAAAGTACCAAGTGGAAATACATTATTGTGAAAAATATAAATATGCTCGACTTGTGTATTTATAGAATCTCTGCTCTGAAAGATCTCAGAATGACGTGTCTCAGTTTGTAGCTTGTCCGGTATTAGCATCATAGTGCGGAAGGAAATACAACTCATGCGGCAAATATGGGTTGAAGTGCATGTAAACAGTGAATTGTGAACGTAGAATGCAGCTTCATTAACTATGGGAATGGGTGCCTTGTGTCCGCTGCCCACCAACAGCTGCTTCGGTTAGTTATGATACTAGCCCATGACTGTTATGAGTTATAATTGTATAATGTCTACTTACGAATACAAATGCATAATTAAAAATACCAAAAGGTTTCTTGTATATTTTTTAAACATGGTTTATTAAGTGCGATTTTATATAAATGCAATTACCCCGTTTGTAATGCACCTCTCAAGATAATAATTGAATTAGTAATCAAATGTTTCATGCGAAATCTACTTTAATAAATATGTTTCTTTAATGCGCAATTATTTTTAACTAGAAGTAAACTTTTAAGTTGAATTTGCACTTACAACAATATTGTTAATATGCCATCAAAATAAAATTTTGTGTCTTTTTGTTATGACGTGAATCATGAGCTGGACCGGAAGTATCGCATTCGCACCGGACTTTAACTAAGAGCCTTCAATTGAAAGTATTCTTAGAAATATTTGGATGGTGAACATAATAAGTGTTGACCTAGTCATGCAATTACTCCGGTAATTACTAAAAGTAGGTAACTTTGTAAAAACAAAAAAACTGTCATTAGCTCGTTTTCCATTGTCGGTTTTAACAATTTCACGGACATTTTGTTTCGTACCGGCCATTGGCGGATTACGAAATGCCTAACGACCGTGCAACTTTCACAGCACTTACTCGAAGTAGCTACCTATCAATAAATACATCAGAAAAATATAAATATCTAGCAACACCGTCGCTCAACCTTCTAAAGCGAGCGTTACTCCCGATGCACATTGGTTCGAATCGTAACTTTGACTGGACAAAAATATTTGTGACTAAACAAACGGAAACATGTACAAAGGGTTTTTTCGTAATATTTTTTAAGGTCATGATTTTACGTGGATTCATTTTAAGTAATTTAAAAATGAAATATAAAATGTAATTTTACTTGGGTTCGAATTCGAATCGTAACTTTGACTGGACAAAAATATTTGTGATCAAACAAACGGAAATATGTACTAGCGGTTATTTTTTCATAATGTTTTGAAGGTGTTCTTCAGACACGTATCAACAAAAAATTATAATAATCTGCCGCACGTCCATTGGACAGTGTTCAACATGTTTGAAAATTTCAATAGCAAAAAATAATCGTAACAAAATTCCTTACAAATTCCTGGCAAAATACGTATTTTTCGGTTGTCAAAACAGATAGTAAAAAAAACGGGTATGGTTTAAATTACAAATTATTATAACATTTGAACTAACCCAATGTTTGATGGAAGGCTTTTAAAAAAAAAAAATCCAATTGTATAATCTGAAAAAAAAACTTTTAATACGATTAAAAGATTTTTGGTGTCGCTGGTGTAGGTTTGTGCAAACAATCATATCGAGATTTAAAAAAAATAGTTAGCTCATTCGTTAGTTTCTTCTTTGGCCGCCTGCAAAGTTTACATTGTCAAGATGTTCCTTAAAGATTGGTATCCATTAAAAATAAGTAATTCTTGAAGTAGCGTGTTTGCGTTGCTGCCATTTCTGGAATAGGGAAAGCATTTTTTTTCAAATGTACATACCTATTTTTATAAAGTTTCGGATATTGCCAAAATCGTATATTTATCCATATAAGTTGCAGTTTGAACCTATGTACGATGACAATACGTGATGTATCGAATCATCGGCAAAGCAAAGCATCCCTCGGCAGGTATATAGACGTACCGCTGATAACGCTGTAGCTATCTTTTTCTTTCTCATAAACGGCGCATATGACAAAAAGAGAGTACACAACGGAACTCTCAGCGGCTACTTGCACGCTATGTCACGTTTCAATTTAATTTTATGCAAAAGACATTAAATCAACGTCCCCATGGGATTATTCTAGAAAACAGAATAATTATATTCTTAGCACGCCCCCTGATTGAAAAAAATTAAATGTAGGTATGAATTGTGAATTTACATTATCGAGTGCGCAGTTTTATAGTCTAGTTCTGAACAACAAACACTCAGATAAGATCATAAAACGATAATAAACATGGAACCAGTTCAATTAGTTTTATCATCTACCTACCCTTCTTTCAGATTCAATCACTTTGCGGTTACTACCCGGCGTCGCCCGAGATTTCAACGCTCTTTTTCTTATTGAGGAATGAATTGAAATATGTGGAACAAACAGCATGGCGTCTTATCTTATTCTTTGAAAGATTTCAATTGATGTTTCAAATCGCTATAGCATGGTGAAAATGAAGTTGCGAGTTTTGCGTTTAAATTGCGTTCACCTAGAAATTCTAGACATTAAAATATGTACACATTTCATGACGTCAGAGCTCACCGTTCAAGATTTGTTTATGCTTCTTTTGATGAAAGCGGAATGTTCTAGATATTTGACAGTTCCATACTTAAGAAAGCGAAAATACTTGCGTGATACTCAAATTCCAGACATCCGTGCAAATTTCATGACCCCAGGGCTCATATATCGACAATTTTTTTAGGCTTCATACAACAGATTTCTATTTTTTTCAAGATTGTAAAATTATATAAACCATTAAAAAGTGTGGTGTTATACTTAGTAAATTCCTTTAATTTTTATAATAGATTAAAAAGTCATTTTTCAGTATAAATTCGCGGCTCGAATCATTTAATTATATTTAACACTCCCTTTCCGAAGGGGGGTAATATATTTACCCCGAACGAGAGTTCTTTGCGATATCTAAGTTATTTTTTAAATCACATACTCTGTAATTTAGATAATTCTAGAAAAACTGTAGGGTAATCGAACTGCATTATTTTTTTAACCGATAACTTTTTTTTTCTTTTTTATATGAGTACCGCACAAGAGTCCCAACTGCTGGAACCAGTGAGACTATGGCATCCCCAATTGGGGTATGTTGTGAGGCTGAAAGCAGTTAGAACTGTTGGGAGGGGATGGAGATGGGGAGATGAAGATGTGGAAGTACCTGGCTATTCAGATCTGGTCGCCATTTCAAGCAACTTTTCGATTCTGTATGGTGGTCTTTCACCAGAGCGTTACTGAAAGTATCTATAAAACGTGCCGTAAATATATTATGTATTATTTTTAATTAATATCTAAAAATTAGCGGCAATTACTCCCCCCCCCCCCCACACGTTGCGCGGTTTCCCCGTTCGTATCATCATTTAAAAATTTCCTCGCCGCGGTCGTAAAATGTCCATTTCACTGGAAAGAACTAACATAATATATTTGAGTCACGCTCGCTTTCGTACTATCTCTTTTACCGTTTTTTTATTATGTAAGGATTGACTGCTGGCCGAAGATGGGCAATGTCCGGTTAAAATGGTAGTAACTAATTTCTGGGTATTACTGAAAAGGGCAAAAAGAATATTAAGAATCACGGTCGCTTCACGATTTTGCAGGGGACCCTAGCGACCCCCCTTCGGATCGTTCGTTAAATTATTACCTTCAGGTACGTAAAGGTTAAACTGGCACCCAGGCAATGTGTACAAGATAAATTTTCCATTGAATCACAATTCAAGGCTTGTTCTGACCTCGGAATCCAGATTCAGGCCTCACATTCAGTTCGCTCTCAGAATAATTCCATATCATTAACCCAACCAGGAACACGGTAAAGGTTTTTTTTTTATATGCAAACCAACTTAAAACTTTACACATGTTATTATCTAGTAACTGCCTACTACCCGCATATATATATGATTTATCCTTCATCCAAGTGTAGGTACCTACCGATTTCTTTTTAAAAATATTTTTTTAGGCTCTCAGAAATAATTGCGAGTTAAAGACGCATTGTTTAATATAAACAATTCACTTGCGTAGGCACTTACGTAAATTGAAATATGAGTTCGGGAATATAATTTAAATGAATTGTTTGTGTATACCACATGAAGATTAAGTTAATCCGCTTTTAAATTCGTTCTGAAAATCTATAGCCATTGCCTGTTTTTTAAGCTAATGCGTCAATGTTTTGGGGGAGAAATTTTGAAGTAGATACCCATTAGTATTTTGCCATTCCGGGGGGTACTTTCTGCAGCACTGTCCTTGACTACAAATTTCCTGGTGACCGGTTTCGGGAGCACTGTTCCTTCGTCAGGAAAAGGTTAGACTAACAAATACAGAAAAACGAGTATCTAGTCCTGTGGAGGAATCATGGCATGTATGGGACTATAATATAATAATTTAACTTTTTTAGAAATATTTTCTATTACTGATTATCCTTGAAGTATTATTTAGGGATTTCTATTGCTTAATTGTTATTGTGTTTAATTCGTAAACTGTTAAATTATCACTGTTATTTTCTGATTAAATCTGTTTTTACCTAAAATATTAATAAATCATTTCAAACATCATAAAAATTAAAATTAGCTGGGGGTAAATAATATCATGTAAGTAAGTTAAAGCCATTTTCAATGTGGCCTAACCACAGTTTGAAAATGGCTTTTCACACCGAAAGAGCTGTCACAATAATAAAAAATGAGATAATTATTGCAGAACTTAATAATAACTTTATTAAAATTGATTTACTTTTTTTTAAATCTATTGGGTTGCTATGTGCCTCTATGCCCTCTATCTTTACAATGAAGAATATCTCCCCTTGTTTCCATCCCTTTTCTTAACCTTCCGTTATTTCTTAATTGTTGTGGTATTAGGTAGATATATACATATACATAAGTCATCTCCATCTCCTATAATTTCCCTTCAAACGATATTGCTCGACATGCAATGTGGTCTGAACTATAAACGAAACAATAAATAATAGATTCTCCCTCAATCATTGCAACTTTCCTTCCAAGATCTTTGACTACTAGACCGCAAACAAAATAAGCTGCTTCTCTTGCCATGCACAGAAAGGGCGTGATTCAATAGTAGTTCACTAGCGTTCTATGGTGGCTTGCCACGCTATTAGAGAATGATCTTTTGTTTTTGGTCGAACTATAATGATGTTTCGTTTTTCCAGAGGGTGAGCAGGAAGCCGAATGGCTGGTGGCCGCGGGGCTGAGCCAGCTGGCACTGCCCTTTCTGGCAGGGCGCGAGGTGCCCGAGGCGGAAGTGGCCGTCGCCCTACGTCGTCTGCCGCGGGCCCAGGCGCAGGCCGCCCGCCGCCGCGTCAAGGACCTCAACAGAACCCTGAGGCGGCAGCGCGCGAGACGGCCAGACATCAGGGACGTGTTCCGGGACCACGAGGTGAGGATTGCTAACTTAAAGTCATGCCGCAGAGAGTATAGATGTCATAAACTGAGAACTCGAACCTGGAGAAGCTCGTGGTCACTGGCAAGGTGGAAGGCAGGAGAAGACAGAGGAAGATCGCCGATGATGCATTGGATTGATCAAATGTGATCATTTAGTAGTCAGTCTTCTCACAACAATTTGATATGACTTAACAAATAATTTTCTGAGGTGCAGAAATTGATACTTAAAATACGCCTGCGCGCATAGGAACCTAACTGCATACCTATTATACAAATTTAAGGAAGTAACAACGGAAACTTATTATTGCAGTTATACGATGCTCAATTAAATTGCTCTTCGTACCTGTTACGGTGTCCGGCAACTCATTGTGCAAGCCCGAAACTGGTAAATCTGCATCACATTTGGAATCGATTTTGTGGCATAACTTTTTTTGGTTTGAGCTTTCGTTTTGGAATAACTAATTCGAGTCGATTTTTTGTGGTCAATTCAAAATATTCTGTCACTACGGGGTAACTGTCAGCCGTTTATTGTCTTTTAGCCCACTCTCTGACGGTCCGGTAAGGAACGAACATTTCACTCGTTACTGCAGACACTGCACAGAAAAGTCAAGTTTGCTAAAGTAAGGTAACGGTTTGCAACGCAGTCCATTGTGGGACTTTTCTGCGCAGTGTCTCCAGTAACGAGTGAAATGTTCGTTCCTCACCGGACCGTCAGAGAGCAGCCTTAAAATGCCTCGAAGCTTAAACCCCGCTCAAATAGTTTTTTTTAACCCTTTAATTGCCGGAAAAAATTGAAAAAGTGTATGCCAGATTGAAAAAAAAGTTTCCGCTTGTACCACTAGTTTCCGGACAGCATGTATAAACAATAATTTATTACATATCTGTGGGTATGTAGTGTACCGATATTATGAAACCACCTTTCGAGTAATAATACCTACGTTTGCACGTGCTGTTTACCTACGCATTGAAAACAATGAGCGATGTGTGGAAAAACAAGAAATAATATGCCAATTCTAAGCATCGCGATGTATGCGCCAAACGGATTAATATTTTTTTTTGTATTTACCCATGGTTTACTTTACCGTTTTTACTGAAACCAATGACTCACACTTACCTGCGACATAGTTATGTTACAATGATTTTTTAGTTCAGCCACTGAGAGCTCCGTTAAACCTCACTTTCTGTTACATGCATCGGTTATGAGAAAAAAGGAGAGGTTACAAACAATCCAAGCGATATGCCCTAACCTATCCTAACTTTTAACCTAAAAAAAGGGTACCTTTTAATTACCTGCAGGAAAAGGTTAAATAAGATACTTAGGTACCACTATATAAATAAGGTGGCCGTCTATTTTATTTTTAAGCCACTGCATATTTCTGAAAAAATAAAACTTCCCAGTTCTTTTCGTTTCATGCGGGGGGGGGGGGGTTATTTCTAATATTTGAAGGCGGTAACCGATTCAATTTCTAAAATTTCGTGCTGGGGTTTTTGGGAATAGATTTAATACGATTGACAATTATTCGATCTTTGGATTTTTTGTGTACTGGTTTTGGGTAACGACTAACCGGGACAGTGGACTAAAAACCAGTCACCTACTGTTACCTAGGTACACCTACTGGTAAAACTAGAACGGATGGTCACCTTATATATAAATATAACCTATATATAAAGTAAAAAACTTTTAAAAAATCATTAAACCTTTATAAAAGGAATATTCACCACTTTCGAATGTGGAAAGTACATACCCGGTCCTAGAATTTAGGGAGATTAGAAAATTCCTATTAGCATTTTGGCTGTCAAATTTCAAAACTTCTCCGAGATTATTCTGGTAAAAATGAGTTGAATAAGGCGTATGAACTACTACGACAGAATTTATGTTTTCTAAATTGTTTTCGGGAAGGTACCTGCCTGAGTGGTGCAGTGCCTACGCACTCAGCGCACTTATGACTTATCGCAACCCAATGACCGGTGGTAATTAAAAAGTAATTTCCGAAGAAAAACACTCGGACCAGTAAATCAACAGTAACACTGACTTTTGGCATGTGCCTACCTCACTCCAGTCAATAACATACTTTTAGAGCGAACACATTCAATTTTATTGCTGACGAAATTTGTGGCTGTTTGTTTTTTTTTTATTTATTTCGTGTTCCAATAATATTCGCGGTTCATCCAAGTCAAACGAACAAACAACTTTAGTGTTGCCATACAATATGGTTTTGACACATGGAAAGTTTACGCCGAGGATTTATCGTTTTTCGGTATGTTTACTTAATCATAAAAATATTTTATTAGAGTTTTGACTGCATAAATATGCGTGTTGATTTCAAGACTGTGTTTTATTACGGTGATATATCGTGGCGTTTTCATTAAACAATGATAACATCAAAGTGGAAATAAAACCTTTTTGTGTCGGGGTACTTAATTCATTAGTTCAATAGATATTATGCGGTAATGAAAATAATTTTTTTTTTTTTCGGGTTTCAATCGTGATATAACACATGACATCCGCCGCTGAGATCTCTGTTGTAACCTTTTTCTGATACGTGCATCGTTTATGCGAAAGAGGAGGTTACGATGGAGTTGTCAGCTGTATTTATTTTAGTACTTACCTATATAAAAATACAATACCTACTGGTTTTCAGCCAGCAATTTTTAGCTCAGAAGTTCGTAAATCTAATTATCATTTCCATTCCAGAATTCCAGTGGCAGCGAACCCCGGTCCCGGAGCGCCACTCCCGACTCTTTGGATTCCTTGCCCAGTGGCGGCTCAGCCAGTCCCCCCACAGAATGGGCTGACCCTTCTCCACTCATGTAAGTCTCACGAACACTTGTGCAACTCACTCACTTTACCCAATGATGTAATATTGTAAATAAACAAATTTAGAAAGCGAAAAAAAATATCAGTTCACACCTGACAGAAAAAAACTATGTAGCCTTAAATATTTTTTGTGGGTTTATTATTATTTATTGTTCAAATTTTAATCAACATAAATAAGCAAACATATTTTGTTTATCATTTACCTAGATTTTTATAATGTTTGGTTAGGTGGGTAACTACTGAACTTTTAGAAAAATATTTTGATGACTAATCATTCCAAACTTCCAACACGATTTCACTTTAAACCTCACTCACACTTTCATTTTGGAGGGTAGATATATCTTTGGCCTTTCTGAAAACTGGGGATACACCATTATTTGGCTGACATGTTCACTTCGTTCACAGTGAAGAAGAAACCAAAAAATTACATTTTGAATTATTTTTCCAGTGACAACTACCCAATCCCGATCTTGAAGCAGAGCCTGTACCGGACGCCCTCTGCACCCCCGGCCACCTTCCCCGGGGGCTCACCACCCCTGGCCCCCCTGCCCGCCAGCCCTCGTCGTGAGGGGGGTGCAGGTCATTCGCCCCCGGAGCACCTTCCCTACCTGCAAGCCCATCATCAGGAGCTCTTCAAACCATCCGAGCTGCACTGGGCTGATGTGGCTTCCAATACAGGTAAATTGCTTTTATGGTTCTGCTGATGGAAGCTCTATTTTAACCTCTCTTTC
Organism: Halesus radiatus; assembly: GCA_022606495.2. Classification (NCBI taxonomy): domain Eukaryota; kingdom Metazoa; phylum Arthropoda; class Insecta; order Trichoptera; family Limnephilidae; genus Halesus; species Halesus radiatus. The sequence goes on from JAHDVE020012440.1 coordinate 22,761, forward strand.
TGTTTAATACAGAGCTCGCACATCGCAATAAATAGCATAATTTATTTGAATATGCTTTCAATCTTATAAAACTACTAATGATATAATGTTAGGGCATGTGCAAGGTTTGGGGTACCCACACATACCCATTGCTTGTTTTTTCGTCTCCTGTACTAAGTAGGTATTTGATAAACCTACACACAAAATTTAAAAAAAAATTGATCAACCGTACAAACCGTTTTGACTACTTTATTTTGTATTTATATGTTTTCATATTTTTACCACAACCAAAAATACAAACTGTCCATATTATTAATATTTACCATCTATTTCCAGAGGGCATAGAGCTATTAGGATATCAAAGATTTGGAACCATCCAGGGACCAAGATTAGGAAGAGAAAGAATGGCAACAGCATTACTACAAGACCATCAACCTTTCAGGTAAGCACTTATCCCCTTATCAATATATTTGTGACAGTAAATTGCATTTGTGTCAGTCAAACGGATAACTTTAATAATAGTAACTTTTTAGATATTAATGAAAATAATTGCTTATTTTCAACAGACGGAAACAATCTCACTCATCCATCACACGTGCCCACAGCGTGGCGTCGGAAAGATTCGGAAATGATAAGAGTAATCTCTCCCGAGCGTCTTCGCATGAAGTCTTAAGTTTCGAGCAGAAATTCAAGAAAGACACGGAGAACTTCGTAGTTGATGAGGTAATTTTCAAAAACTCTCATCGCTTCCATCATTTTAAAATTATCGATGTTTTATAGCATAAAAGTGTGGTGTAATTAACTTGATGTGCTGTAATTAATTTGATGGTTTGTTTGCAGATGTGGCCAGAAGATGGCATTGCTGTCAATATTGAAGAACTCTCAGAAACACATCTCCGAAAGCTAATGCCGTTATTGTGGCTCGATCTGACCGCATTATACGACAGACATAATTTGCCTTTCCAAAAGAGGAAACCTTACAAGAAGAAGCGAAAAGAAGGTAAATTACTGGTCTCAATTTAAATTATCTTCATTATCAACCATTTTCCTCAATATAAAGATTTTAATAAATTAAGTCGCGTCTCAAACTGTAATCTTATTTAATTTCAGAAAACAACGTTTTCGGTGTCTCTCTTCTGACGTTAGTACGAAAAGACCATTTGGTAGCTGGAGAAGCAGGAACTGTTGTCCCAAAAATCTATCGCCTTCTATTAGATGCACTTATTAATAGAGTTTATGAAGAAGGCATTTTGAGAATAGCTGGAAACAAACACAAAGTAAGTTATTTGATGTAATTAATATAGATTACTTTACAGTGATAATGTGGAATAAAATATGTACATATGTATTTGTGTTTATTATTTGATGAAATGCTAATGATATTATTCTTTCAGGTGGAACTCCTCTGTAGTGAAATAGAACGTAGCTTTTATACTGAACCTCGGGTGGTAGAAGAAGCCATCGCAGCTGCAGGTTCCCACGACGTTGCAGCTACACTCAAAAGGTTCCTCAGGGAACTTCCACAACCAATTCTTACTACAGAGCTGGTTACTTTGTTTTATCAAACTCACGGTATGCAGCTTTTGTAATCTAAAGATTCCCTGTACCTATCTTTAACAATCAAATTCCATAGAAAGAAGAAAAAATCTACAGTTCCTCACACGCCTTTGTTCCAGTGTTCATATCTCCATCTTTTGATTCTTACCCCTCAAGAGTCATAATCTTATCTCTTTGTCATTGTGGTTATTTAGTTGTGTTGGTTTTTGTTATTTGTATGGTTGGAGAGTAGAGTAGACGGTACCTATGAATATGAGATTTTAAGATTCTTCAGCCATTCAATAGCATCCGGCGATGCTTTATGTAGCAATGATATGCCCCTGGGGAACTGGTAGAATGGGGGCTCTTCAGCAATATCCTCCGTGGATTGAACCTGTTCACAGTCACCATTCCCGTTTGTACATTATGTACGCAGAGCGCCTGTGACTGCATCAGATATGGTTTAATATTGTTCACCTTCAAATCTAAACACAGAAGAACCCTGACAATGTAATATGTAGTGGGTTCCACAATAATTAAGTGAGTGTTGGTGATGTTCTTTCACATCAATTGAACATAGCATCTCTTCTTGTTTTAGCGTTGGATGGCCCTGCACAAGGAAGAGCTTTGAATCTTTTAGTTCTGCTGATGACATTTGAGCACCGAGCTACCTTACTAGAGCTACTCCTGCTGATGAACCAGATCTGCCGATGCCAAGCTTCTAACAAGATGTCAGAGCATAATGTGGCTATGATCATCGCACCAACACTATTCCCTCCCAGGTGAGATTCTTGTCCTTCATTTGAAGATGACCTCATTCTCATATCAAAATGAACTAAGTTAAATTTATCTCGTATTTTTTTAATGGAAAAGACTTATTTATTATAAGTATGTAGATTGTTATCTGTCGATCGTACATAATTAAAAAAATCTATTTTACGCAGATTGATGCAATAAAATTATTTGCCTATGTTAAAGATAGTGGGACTATATAAAACATCGACGAGTTTTTTATTTTTTTATTTACAGTACATAAATCAAATTTAATAATGTTATTATTAAGTTCTGCGAGTATTTTAGTTCTTTTTATTATTGTGACTATTTGCATTAAATTTGATTTGCTTAAAATATTAAAATAATTTTAATGGCGTTCTACAAATTAAACGCAATAACAATGAATAAGAGATGTTTGTCATTTTGTCCCTTGCAGTCTGGTGATGAGACCAAGCGATGGTTTGGAGGCCCAGCTGCAGATGGCCGCTAATAGTTGCCGTGTGACAGAAGCCCTCATGAGGTACAGCGATAACCTGTGGCTTGTACCTCCCACATTAGCTTCACAACTGGATAGGAAGCCTCATGTACGTAGGACTAATGGACACACGGGAAACGTATGATCGCTTCGTCATGATTTCTTTCCAATGAGCCATTTGGATATTATGCGGACCATAAAATAAGATTTATTTATTTTTAGCTTGTGACATCAGCTTTATTTATAAAATCTTATCAAACCTCTCAAGATTGTTGATAAAATCAAGAGCAGTTTGTTACCCATTTAATTTTCCTTTGATAATATCTCGCAGATGTGAAAATAAATTGCATCCAAACCACTGCAAAGCATATTTCTTCAGAAAGAAGCACCGAAGTTAATGTGTATTTATGTATTATAAATTCGCTTATTGACTATTTGAACAAAGTCAATGGTTGTAAAGACATATTTATGAATGTATTTCTATACATTTGTAAGTTTAAAAATACTGAAACAGTAATTTAAGTTAATTAATTATTCCCATTAAAAATAATATAAATCAACGAGTCAATTTCTTTGTGCCTTTGCGAAATCCAATACTATATTCTAATATTATTATGTATTAATACTTATTAACATTTTGTTTGTACATCGTCAATGGTAATTAGTTAATTATCGCTCAAAATGTTTTTTATCAAATATAAATTATCATCGCTTTGCTGTATAAAGTATCGCACAATAAACTTAAGACCATCTCTGCATTGTAAATATCACGAGCTTTTCATCGAGGTCTTTCTAAGTAAGTCGCTTTACGAAATAAGTTACCAACAATGTGATTCATTATGTTTAAAGACTCACAGATTTTTTTATAATTTTCTTATTATTATTTATTACTTGTAGTAGGGAATGTATTGAGGAAGGTTTCCATTGTTTAATGGAAAGTATAGGTTTTATGCCTAGTAGCCAAAGCAATATCAAAGAAATATTATTAAAAACACTTCTTAGTTTTTACATATTTCACTAAGGATTAGCAACATTTTGTGAATACTGTGTCGATATACTAGTAATAATATAATATGCCTTTTCTCTTCCGATGCTGATATTTAAAAATGCATTATTATTTCATTTGTAGCAATCTATGGATTTAGAGTTACTGTCTTTTTGGCGCATTAATTCGCTATCCTCCAATTTCAATGCACAGTTCTTTACTTTGGACACTTAAATACATATTATAAATACCAATAAAAAAAAGATGGCTATAATATTATTTTTTACTGAAAGAATCATTTCGGTTTCTCTATAGAAGACACCAATGTATTTATATTTATTTCTTTGAACAAACTTTTCTACTTATTTGCTTGTACAAAAAGAAGACTGATATTAATGTGAAATGTACTGTATAATGTGTTTATAATAAAATTACCCTTAATTCTTTTTAGCATAAATACATTTGAAAAATACAGAATTTGTTTCAATTCCACCCTTAACTTTTAGTGTGCCGAAATTACCCATCAGCTATGCAAAATTTGTATCTGTTGAACGCAGTCATATCCGATTGACAATGTTAAAAGTTCTTTTCTCTGAATATAAGAAGCTATTCTGGGGAAACTACTTATTATAGGTATGCATATACAAACATACTATGTAACCACATTATTTATAATTTAAAAAAAAACATAATTTTGCAAAAAAACAAGTAAGTTATCACGAAAATAGGCTCAGCGGGCCACACACATTTACCCTCGGGACAGTACCGAAGTATTACGGGAGCTCGAAAATGAAACAAAATAAGTATGAAAATTAATAATATTTAATAGATACATACGAGTATGTGCAAAAAATATTATTACACCAGATTCATCACTTAAAAAGTTCAAAGACATTTAGAATACGAAAACAAACATTCAAGTCAGACAAATATTTGAGTTTGTCATACACACGAGGTGCAAAATTCACAAATTTATACACATAATCTAAATTTCGTTGAGTTTTGACCATTTTGAAAATTTTCTTGAATAGTTTTTGGGATATTATGCCGTGATGCGCTTTCTTCTCCTTTAGCCAATGTTTCAGATAGCATTACAGTGTCCATCATCTGCACATCACATGTGCCCTGATGATGGAAAATACTTATGACTGAAAACCTGAAAACATAACTGTTTTGAAAATGATCAAACAATAATCACGTACGAAAAATCATTCACTACTCTTATTATAACTTCTTTTCCTCACCTACTTAGATATGGAATAAGTAGATTAACCCTTGCTGTTCCATTAATAACAATAATATTGTATTCACTGGCATTCAAACTATAGGCGCTGATAGCTCTGTTGTAACCTCTCCCTCTTTCTCATTAACAATGTCCAATGACTGACAACCTCTGTGGCAGAGCGGTAAGCTCCTTGGCTGTGGACCCAGAGATCTTGGGTTTGAAACCCGGCATGCGTTAATAAATTTAAATATTGGTTGGTTAACGCGTCACTTCCAGATAGAATAGAAGTTCCGAGTTCGAATCTCAGTCACAACACCTAATCTTTTTATTTTCTGTATCTTTTTCTATTTTTATATTCTTTGAAGATTATTAACATTCTTTTAATAAACAATATTACAATAAAGCGTAAATCTTTAAAAAGTTAATCGTGATTTATAAATAAATTTTATTTACATTTTGGAAATTATGTATTTTACTTCGTGATGGGATAAAGTGATATAAACAAAGTTATTGGGTTTTCAATAAAATTTTAATTTATTTATTTCACAAATATGCAATATAAATAAAATAATATATAGTAAATCGCTCCACGTTCCGAAGTGGTGGAAACTTTCAGTATCACCCTGGTGAAAGACCACCATATAGAATCGAAGCGTTCCATGAAACAATTTAGTCTACCATATAGAATCGAAACGTCCCTTAAAACAACTTGGTCCACCATAGCACAGGGGATATTCCTAGCGCAGTGAGTAAAAAATACACCAATCAGAACATTTATTTAATTTAAAAAATGGCATAAGCCGTGTTTAGTGACCTGGAGGCCTATTCCCATTCTTTTTAAGGAAAATTCCTTATCTTTTTCCTTAGGCTTAAAAACTTCTTGCTTAACTGTGGTTCTGGTTCTCTCGAATGTGAATGAGATTCATTAAAAATATCAATATTTGCTTAGTTTTAACAAGAGAAAAACTCAATATTAAGTATTACCAACTATGTTATTATTTACTTTAAACAAGGCATGGCATAGAGGAGAGTTGTTCCGACCGGACCGAATTCAATGAATTCGATTCCAAAGGCGGTGGACTCACTAGAATTCGCAAATACGAATTCACTCGTTCCGGCCTCACACTCAAGGAACGACTAACGTTTTCAATTGGAATCAGAAACGAAAAGTGACCCTATTCAATAGTATAATATCAGCAACACCCGGAGCAGTAGGAGTCATAAATGTAAAGCGACCATTTTCAAAGGTGTAATATGTACATTTTTTCCTTACAGAATCAGAGACACAGAAACGGCGGAACGATAACTACTGTCATTCTACCAGATTCAGCGGAACGAAGGACCGAGTCTGAGAAATCGAGTCCATGTGGCTGAACTCAGAATTGGAACCTTAGAGTTCATAAAATAAGCGAAATAACCCCATAGATACCACGGCGGAAAATGTCACTCTTAGAAGGAGAGACAAAAAAGGTCATTACTATGTAGTGAGGTGGGTTCCTTTTTACGAAACATAATTCTTCATTAAGACATATTTATGCTATTTAAAAATTAAATAAAAATGAATTAAAATGAATTAAAATGCATTAAAGTAATTGTTTTAAAAAGTTTTGCTTCAAAACCTTGTGTCACTTGAAGATTGACAGGTCAGTGGTTAAGTTGGCATGGCATTTGGGTCTCACCCAGGCGCCGTGAGTTCAATTCCTCAGCTTGCTAAGTCCTCCATCACGACACCAGCAACATCTTCCGCTTACTGTGATGGTAGTAGGAGATTTTAAAATATTGTCAGGTTATTCATAACCAGGGAATATTTGTATTTCTTTTAAAAAAAAAAAGATATTTCATCAATTTCTGTTTTCAAATAATCTCTTAACAATCTATTTAGAATTTATTTACTATGTCTCTCCGGTATTCTTCAATTAAGCAAGACGACTTTAAGCCTAAGAAAAGGAATTTTCCTTGAAAAGAACCAGAATAGCTATCCAGGTCAGAATAGCTAGAAACTTAACCCAACCTTCTTCCTCTCATCTCCTTCCCCTCCCCACTTCCTTCAGCCACACAACATATATCAAGTTGGGGGTGTCGTAATTCAACGGTTCCATGAAAATTCGGCACAGTGATAAATCAGCACACTTATTAAAAATGATATAAAGTCATTAAAAGTATGAAAAAAACTAGTCTAAAAACCAAATCTAACCTAACCTAGTTAACCAAATTGTTTTTTTTTCATCATTTTTCACGACTTTATATCACTTTTCGAAAGTGTGCTCATTTATCACTGTGCCAAATTGTCAGGTTACCAGTCCAACAGTGCCGGGAGGTTGAAACTTGGGCGGTAATCAAAAATTTTATATATAAAAAAAAACAGAAATAGAGATTAAAACGGAGCTCTCAGCGGCAGGAACAAATGCCAGTTTAATACATGTGTCATTTACCAGTCCCGACTTCTGCTGGTTTGCGGTGTGGTGTCTACTGATTCAACATCTATGTGTAACTTCTAATCAATCCTCCTCTTCTTGACCAGTGATCCCAGGAGGTCGGAGATGTACGGGAGGTTGTTGGTCTGGTCGTTGGCCCCCGTGTCTCCCGAGGCCAGGGACAGGGACTGGGCGGCGCCCCCACCGGTGGTCTTGGCCTGCCCCTTCATATTGCGGTGCTGAGGGAAGCTGGGCATCAGCTTGGGGTCACAGGCTAGAATACAAAACAGATCCACATTAACAGTTAGCGAAAAAAAAAAATCATATTACAAAAAGCAAAAGATTCGAATTCATTAAATACTAGTAATAAGCACAGAAATAATACTAGTAACTAGTAATAGACGCCAGGAGCCTCAATCAGGAAAGGAGTATTTTAACGGGATTCTATATTCTTATTATTTTATAAGGTACTAGCTGATGTGTACCCGGCCTTGCTCAGGATTATATATTTTTTTGGAATAAAGTTATGAAGTTGTGAATTCTTGTTTGAGTACCATAATTTATTTGACAGCGAAAGTAATGCCTTGGGACGACTATTACTATCTCTAAACAAAGAAACATTCATTTGAAAATTTTATTTTATTCGAAACATTTACCTTTTCAAAATATATCTAAATAATAAACTTCTTAAGTAGGTACCTACTTGTGTTTTCCATTTTGAAAATATTCTACCCAAACAAACCTGCTTCTTTTGAATATGTAATCTGTGGCTAACCAGAGTAGTATATCTATGGGCTAATACAACATGGCGGGTTTAATGTTTTTCATACTAATTTCAAAATGTTATAGTAACAGTTTTACATATTGGATTTCATTCAAACTACTCTAAACCTTCCTGGCACTAATAAGAACAAACTGTGCTATTTTCAGCGAAACCGGTCGAGTAATTTTCGTGAAAATCGAGGACAGACAGAAAAACATTCACTTTTATATATAGGGGAGATTTGTAGTTAGAACATTTTATAATTTGGGAACTACATTAAATGAGAACCAGTATTTTTGGTCGCAAAATTGATTAAAAGTAAGAAAAGTTTTCATGGGTATTTGAATTGTGCATTGAATATTGTCAGATAACACTGGTTTTTGTCCCAACTGAACAAATGAGCATACAAGTTTCTTACAGAATTCAATGGTAAAATACATTTTGAAAAACAATCTTTTAATTTAGTTTTATATGTTTTTTTTTAGTGTAGGCACAGCTTTTCAGTTTTTATGGAATGCACGCCACTGCCGTTAATCACTGATTGTCAGCCCGTTTTAGCTTTTGATCGAGGTTCAAGCATATCGGTCATTTTGTAGCAATAAAAAATCAAATTAGTTAACTTACGTAGTGGTGGCTCCTTGAAATATGAACTCTGCAGACATTCCTCAGCAGTGGCACGCTTATTGGGGTCGTACATGAACAGGAAGTTCAGTAGCCTCAGACCAGCTGCAGATAGCCAGGGGAACCTCTGCTTCAAGTTGTTGTACGGCTGCTGCTTCAGGGTGAAGTTCTGCAGGGCCGGAAGGGAGCTGAACTCAGGCCAGATGGCATCGGAGGGGGTACCTGAACATCGATATTATATTATAAGCCGAAAATTAAAAAATAAAACAGAATTAATTGCTCTTATGTAATTGGAATCACTATAACAAAACTGTTTTCATATTGTTAAAAATTCTTTTTTCAACTTGTATATATTGATCACAACATGATCACTATATTGTTCTATTATTGCGTTACTATTTGTATGATTATTGTTATTTATTGCCTGTATTATATAATATTGTTGAACTAAACTCCCGCTAACAATCTACTTGCAGTCGCTTAGCAGGTACAAATTCCGATTGTATGAAAAATAATATTATACAATAAAAAAAAGATACTGTAATATTATTTTAAACACCATCAAAAACACTGAAGATATAAACCGATAGAAGTGTGTTGTGGGCATGTCGAGTGCGTCCAAAGTAAGGTCAATTTTCCCCTACCTCAAACGTTTTCAAATATCAAAACACTTTCTTGAACAGGAAAGCAAATTCATTGGCCTGTCTGGGGCCTAGAAGCCAAAAAGTCTTATATAAATTGGCAACAACAGTTTTCTTTCAAATTGTTATAGATCACATTCTAGGGGTTATCCATTCAGTGATCAATAACATATCAAATGCGTCTGTTTTACATTGACACTAGAAAATTCTAAATATACATGGCATTAGAAATATGGAAAGCAAAGAACTCGCAGTGTTTATCACTATGGATAGCATTATCAAAAGTAAAGAGTTCGTATGGAGATATGTATGTATGAATAAGTAATTTCAAGTTACACAACAGTACTAACCCAGAAGATCCACAATCAGTTCCAGCTGCGCAATCTCCGAGCGGCCAGGCAGCAGCGGCTTGTGGGCGAGCAGCTCTCCGAGAATGCAGCCGGCGGCCCACATGTCCAGGGCGGGCGTCTGCAGCGTGGCCTGCAGCAGCAGCTCGGGAGCGCGGTACCACAGTGTGACCACGCGCGGGGTCATGCCCTTGCCGGGAAGCCCTAGCCAGCGGGCCAGCCCAAAGTCAGCTGGAATACCCAGTTATATGGTATCTATTGTTTTTTTTTGTTTTAATGAGTTACAGGGAGAACTTAACCCCTTTGTGTTGGGAAACTGTAGTAATGTCACCTAATAGATTTTATTCTTTTACCCAGTGAGCGGGCTGCCTCAAACCTACTTTAGACAATACTTTTTTCGTCCAGATTGAATGTTGGTTGTCTTTTTCTATGGTATTTTATTTAGAATTTGCCATAGAAAATGACAACCAAAAAAAAGTATCATCTTAAACCTACTTAAGGCAAGATAAACGGTTTAATAATATTCTTTTGATGTAATTTTCTTTCTTTTATTTGTTGCATGTGTGTAGTATACTGCCGAGGTAAGTAAAAACACAGTATCTTCCTTGAAAGTCTCAAGGAAGATACTGTGTTTTTACTTACCACAGCAGCATACACCTGTATAAATATATGCACACATGCAAATACACACACACCCATACGTATATAAATTTATACAATATGCAAACCATATTTTTTTACTATAGCCTGCCCATCAAGGAGATGAAGGATGGATATGATTAGGCGGGGGTTGTCATCGGGGCTTAAATGCCCGAGACATGAGATGGCTAGGTTCGGATTTGAAGCCAGTTTGGAGAATAACGATTTTGCTAGGTCTACTATGTGTTTTTTAAGTGGATGCATTTTCGTGCCTGAATTAATAATGCTGTTCCAGATGAACCAAGGGTTTTTGATTAATCTCTTAATTTCAAAGAGTTTCAACTCTCTTATTTTTGCTCGTGGCCCAAATAGGGGCAGTGTAGGTTCTGTAGTTGACTGTTGTAATGTAATAGTGGGTATAGGGCTGCTGCTGCATTTTTGTTTTTTTAAGTGTGTGTTTGATGTGTGTGTGCCAGGTGAGTTTTTTGTCCCAAGGTATTTAACATTGTTTTGCCAGGGTATGGGTTGGCCGTCCATGGAGATGTGGCCCCTAGGAGCGCTGTGAAATTTTATTTGTGAGAATAAAATAGCAGCAGCAATTATCATTACGCTAATGTATATTGTACGCACTGCTTCCGCACGCTAGCTACAAAGGGAGCTGATGCCATTCTAATATTAAAAAAGAACTGTTGTTTTTTTTTTCCCAAAAGTTTTTTTTCCGTAGAAACTAGTAGCATGTAATTATTATTCAATGATCCACCATTATCTTCGGTGCTAATAATCCTTGGAGAGTCCCGACCGCCTCTAGGAAACCCCCCACTCCTGCCACTAACTTTAGTTTGTTATGCCCGAGGGTGCAGAGTTGGTTTCCGCCCACCCAGCTAATAAAGTTTGGGCCTCTCAATACTACTTTATCCTGCAGGCTTGTTATAAGCCTTTTTGTGGTTGGCAAAATGTATGAAATAATATGTTATTTCTATCGTAAATAACGGTTTCCCAAATGCAAATATATATTTTTTAATTTAAAGAGCGTTGAAAAACTTACCAATCTTCACGCATCCTTTGTCCGTCAGCAATAAGTTAGATACTTTGAGGTCTCTGTGCACTATATAATTTGCGTGTAAATATTTCAACCCCTTGAGAACTTGGAGCATCAAGCATTTGACCTGCGATTCAGTGAAGGGGGAGGCCATGTTATCCAAAAGGGAGGCTAGATCCTGCTCGCAATATTCCATAGACAAAAATATACTGAAAAAAAAAGTTTATTCTTTCTAAATTCAAAATTAAAATCAACGAAAAACTGACAGATAAAAAAAAATATTTTCTTTACCTTTCGAGACTCCGTCCAACCAAGACTTCTTTCAATTGCACAATGTTTTCATGTCGACAAGCCAACAGAACCTGTATTTCCCTCAGGCCGCTTAGCGGAAGACCATCTTTTTCTACTTCCATACGCACTTTCTTGAGCGCAACGATGTTTCCATTCATTTTATCTTTGGCACGATCTATGGATAATACCAAACAACTATAAATTTCATAAATCATTTGAATAGTAAACTAAATTTCGGCATATTAAGAACGACACCTGTACCCTGTACCAGATACCCATTCATATCTATATATTAATACTCTAATTACAATGGCGGATATATTTTTCCAAAAGGTCGATTTTACTCGCGTTCTACCACATCTCGCTCTGTGACAGGATCCATTACCGCGTGAACCACATTTGTTTTTCAAAAAGCATTCGAATTTGCCAATTTGATTGACTTTTTCATACGTTTCGCACTTCGGTAGGGTAGATATTTGCCCGGACTCTTGATTTGGCTTAGTTCGAGCTTCGATCTTTAAAATATTAACTAAATATTACCTACAAAATTTGTGAAATGTTGTGATTTTTTGTTTTATTTTTATTAAACAATAACATTTGAATGAAACTGTAAAATTGATTTGGATACTTGAAAAAGTATCCAAATTGGAAAATTGCACAAAAAAATCCACTGGTTCTTATGTGATGCCCACTCACTGAATATTCTAAGTATAGACTCGAAACAAATTAGAATATGTTATTTCAAATCATTCGAGTTTTAATTAATATTAGCAAGCGATTAAGTAGGTACCTTCCTAGGTAATATTATTATTTTAGGAGTTACTTTTGCAGGCCCTTTAAAAAAACTCAACCCCTCCGATGTAAAGTATCGAAACTTCAAAATCAAAAATTTACAGGAGAGTGGTTTAAAGAGACAGAAGTTCGGTGCAAGTCGAGTTTTTGATTGTTTCGCACCAAATTTAGCATTGTCAATTACGTCCCAAATTTAGTGCAAAATGATCAAAAGCTCAACCTACGCCAAGCTTCTGTCTCTTTAAACCACTCTCCCGTAAAGTTCCGATACTCTAGTCATTAAATAATTGAAATTGAACGCCATAGATTCCTTAGTGCGTTCGTCCGAAAATTGTACATAGTTATATATATTTCTTCTTCTTTTTTTCTTTCATAGATGCATTGCTTGCATAAAGCATTTTTCACACCCTTTTATGTATGTATGTTATACTTTACAATAATATGATTTAAAAAAAAAAACAAGGAAAAGATACATACAAAATAAAAAATTAAATCATAGGTAGGTACCAAATAACGATTAAATTTAAGGAATAATAAAGATTAAAACAATCATTTTTTAAGTATATTCATGGTATTATGATTTAATATTTAGGATTAACGGAGGACTGAACGCGGTTGGCGCAAGTTGTCCAAAGAAGCGAAGCTAGCAGTCCACAATGGAGTGCTGATACCAACTCTGATGTATGGCAGTGAGGCATGGAACTGGCAGAGGAAGGATGAAAGTAGACTGAATGCTGTAGAAATGAGATCTCTGAGACGAATGTGTGGTAAAACCATGTATGATCGTGTGAAAAATGTTGAGATTCGTAAAGAATGCAAGGCTGATGTAAGCGTAGTGAGCAAGATTAAGAAAGGGACGCTTAGATGGTTTGGGCATGTAGAGCGAATGAATGAAGAAAGGAGTGTAAGGAGAATATATGACGCGAATGTGAATGGAAGAAGAAGCCGGGGACGTCCAAGGAAGACGTGGCACGATCAAGTGAATCAAATACTTGAGTCGGGCCATGTCAGAAGTCGGAATAACAGAAGAGAATGTATGAGACGTTGTATGAAAGTGAATGAAACAAGAAGTGTATGCCAAGATTGAGTTGTTTGGCGGTCCGTCCTCTCTGCCTACCCCTGCGGAGAAACGGCGTGATGGTTAGTTAGTTAGTTAGTTATATTTAGGATTATTAAAGCAAGATAAAAATTATATATGAAATCATAGGTAGATACCTACCTAATACTCATTATTTAAAATGATCAATTTGCAAGCATAAAATCATAATAATTTAATTTAATCACCTCCGCTAGGTGTAACGAGCATAACGCTAGCCTTCGTGAACTTCACAGATTCCATAATTTATTTATTGTTTCTTTACATTGTATTTTTTTGGAACGTTAGAATTTTTAACCTCACTAGGACAAGCCTGTGTTGAGGTTAATAATTTTACAAAATAAAAAAATAGCACACAGATTATATTAAGAGAACAATAATTCTTACATTGACGTTTCTACGAATTGGGTACCGACATGGAACCTATTAATCAATTCCAGGAAATTCATTACATTATAATGTAGTAAACATGTAGGGTGACCATGATATACATTGAAATTTAATTGCAAGAAAAAATATAATAAAACTATTATTTTAAAAGGGAGAGAAGAAAGAAAGAGAAAAAAATACATTATAAAAGGAAAATGAAGAAAAAATACACATATACAAAAAATTATGCCACAATTTAAAAGGACAAAGATGAAAGAATATGTTGGAAATCCTCGAATAGCACACATAATTTAACATTCTATTTAAATGTACACAAGGAGTTTGATGACTTAATGTGATCTGGAAGGCTGGTACAAATAATGTCTTTGCTCAAATGAGGATTTAGGGTGAATTACCATAAAGTTTAGACCAGAACCAATTCTTGTTGTACGAATTTGCTGCGTTCTTATCGCAGAACTAATTTTGTATGTTTTAGTTTATGAAAACCACATGATTTAGGTTAAGTTGGTTTGATTTGTTTTGGTTAGGTTAGGTAAGGAAAGGGAAGGTAAGGTAAGATTAGGTTAGGTTGGACTAAGTGAAGTTAGGTGCGATCGGGTTTACTGAAATGTGCGGGTAATAAAAATAATATTATTACGAAAATATTAAATGGTGGGTGACAAATTATGATTTATATTAGGGAATAATAAATTCAAGTAACAATTTGGAACCATAAAGTTATAAATTAACATTTGACAATAATAATATAATTTAATAACCTCCGTCGGGTGCAACGGGCAAAATGCTAATGTTAGAATGGTAATACTTACAGACAATACCGTAGGTTCCTTCTCCTATTCTATTCAATTTTTCAAATTCTCCGACAAATCTGCATCTACCAAGCTGAAAAGAAATAACTTTTTTTTTTCAAAACTTTATGAAAATCAAATTTAATATTGTCATTAAGTTCTGCAAGTATTTTAGTTTTTATTATTGTGACAGCTGTTTCGGCATTCAAAGCCATTTTGTGGTTAGGCCACATTGCAACAACTTACTTATATGATTTTATTTACTCCCACCCAATTCTAATTTAACCAAAATAATATAACACATTTAAATAAATCAATTAAGAAAACATTGTCATTTAAATGAGGGGAAAACACACTATAAATGTAAGTACCTCTCAGAATAGAGAATTTTAATTATTTTCTAATTAAATCGGTTTTACCGTTAATAAATAATTTTAAACACCGTCCAAATTAGAATTGGGTGGGAGTAAATAAAACCATATAAGTAAATCGTCGCAATGTGGCCTTACCACAGTTTGAAAATGGCCTTGAACGCCGAAATAGCTGCCACAATAATAAAAAACTAAAATACTAAAGTCAATAATAATTATTAAGTTAGATTTACATTAAATATCTAAAAAAAAATTAAATGGAGTTCTACGAATTAAACACAAAAACAATTAATAAGCAATAACAATTAAAATGCATTAATATTATTGTATTTTACACGGTCAATGTCCTTACATGAAATAATAGGTTGCTACAGTAAGCGAATCGGAGATCCCAAACCAATATATATTATTATGTATGTCTTTTGATGCTAAAAATGTGGAGATCCGGAAAAAATGCATGGCTTATTATAAGCATAATGGTTAAGATTAAGAAAGGGACACTTAAATATTTGGGCATGTAGAGCGGATGAACGAAGAAAGAAGTGTAATAAGGAGAATATATGATGCTCAAGTTAATGCATATCGCCAACTATTCCATCTACCGAGAAACTGCAACCCTACAGAAATGTTCTTGGAGGGACGAATGCACTCTTCGAAGCTTATGGTGCAGAGTACGCCAATCCAAGAATACCATCATTACTGCCGCAGCTGCTTGGATGGAATCCCCCCTGATGACCATCTGAAGACGGGAGACTGTCAAATATCCACCGTAAACGTTTTTAACTTTGTATTAATTAATATTTTTTAAATAATTTTAATCTGTTTTATTTTTTATTTTGTACATCTTGTTATTTCTTTTTATGTGTAATTATTGTAACGTACTGCATTGCACTATCCCTACATGCCTTCTGGAATTGTGCATTATTATTATTATTAATGGTAGAAGTCGGGGACGCCCGAGGAAGATATGGCACGATCAAGTGAATCAAATACTTGATTCTGGTCATGTTAACAAATATGGCCCGACTCTAGTATTTGGTTCACTTAATCATGCCATACCTTCCTTCCTTAGACGTCCCCGGCTTCTTCCATTCACATTCGCGTCATATATTCTCCTTACAATCCTTTCTTCATTCACCCGCTCTAAAACCCCAAACCATCTAAGCATCCCATTCTTAATATTACTCATTACGCTCACATCATTCTTTTCAAATCCCAACATTTTTCACACGGTCATACATGACTTTACTACACATACGCCTCAGGGATCTCATTTCTACAGCATTCAGTCTACTTTCATCCTTCCTCTGCCAATTGCATGCCTCACTGCCATATATCATAACATTTAATTTAATTATACACAGCATAAACTGAACACAATAATTGCTTACATTTTATTCCCTACTATGGGACAGCTTTCTCAATAAACATATGGGCACCATTAAAAACGAATTAATCATAAATGTTTGTCCCTCTACAATTGAGGATAACATAATGAGGGCTTAGGCCCGGTATTTCAGTAATTTTTAGTAATGGTATTACTAGGCTTATCTTGTCAGGGTTTCTAGCATAGAGCAACTTAGCAGGCGTAAATATCTCTCCTGGCATGATAAAGCAACTGGAATGCCGGGCCTTAGTGACTTAGTCTAAAATCATTCATAAAACGTAATGTAGGCTGTTTTTGGAAAGGGCGTCTCTTAGTAAGAGGACATGTGTGGATAACAATCAAAATAACAATTACAATAGTGCTACAGCCCTCATGACAAGGAATGGAACGTAAAAGCGCCATATTATAAAAAAATTACTTCCCTTCCTACATAAATGAATATTAAAAACATTGTACTCACCGTGTCTTTCTCCGGAATTTCAATAAGTTTTCCTGTACGGAAAGATACCAAGACTACTTTTCTAGCTGCAGACCCTTGGGAATCGTTTTCATCTTTAGCCGGATTACTTTTATCAGAATCTATAACACAAAATTAATAGAGATGAAAGATTCGGCTTTAAATACTTGTGAATTTGTGAATTATAGGTAATATGATAATGTAGCACATTCCACCAAACTTACTTCTAGTTAGTATCTCCATTGTTTATAATTAATGAAAACAATAATAAGTGTAGGTTAGATTAACGAAATTCAAGCAAGCACAGTCCCAAACAACCACATTGAAAACAACCGGCTGCCAAAATTATTAACATTTTTTGTATTTCTATGGTTATGGATATAGACGACGGAATTTTAAAATCATGCGCAGAATACAAAATTGTTAGACATCATTGACATTTCAGTACTGCTTTCGGAATACATTTCAACTCTGCGCATTAGATCCAACGTTCTATGTATTAACTCAACAGTTCCAATTGTCACTTTCTCTATGGTTTCTGGTTTCGACCACAACACAGTTTGAGGTTATATCCAGTTACTGTCAAATTATATAAATAATAATATTAAAAAATCTTGGAAACCTAAGAACAAAATTCGTTGTATTGATTTATTGAATAAGATGCGGCTAACAAACTTTTTGAGATTCCTTTGGCGTCAAAGAACGTATGTATCTCAATCTTATTCTAAATCATGTCAAGCGCCCTTAAGGTGATTTTCCCACGAAAACGGCGCTATAGAAGTAATCCAATTATTATTATTATTATTATTATATATTTTAATAATTTTAAAATATGTATATACCTAGGTACCTATATAAATATGTACCTACCTGTATATATATATATATATATTTATTGTTTTTCATTAAGAACCCTGTTAACTACTAAAGTAGTTTATCAGTCGAATGTGTTTTCTTGAATATCTCATTTTAATTCTAGTGGAGACCTTGGAAAATTTGAAATCGTCGAACCCAGAGACATCGGTCCTCTAAGATGTATACCAAATCATATAGTAAAACCTAGCTATTATGAAACTGGAGAAGTTGCATCAAATCTCTCGAAACCAGAAATAAAATCATCGGGACAAATCGATGGAATGATTCACAGTTGTAAACTTGCTAGCCTTCTACTAAAAAATGTTGGAGACTTTATAAAGGTACCTGCAAATAAATGTTTTGATATATATCGTCGCCTACAACACAAACAGGCGTATCTCATATTTAGCAAATTTCCAGGAAAGCAAAAAAATTGTTTTTTTTTTCCGGATTCTTATACATTTTACTGCATGTTTCGCTAATGGGATTTTAATTAACATTTAGTACGCCGAAATTACCCATGGATACGTAAAATTTGTATCCATAGAACGCCGGCGTGTCCGATCGGCAATGTTAAAAAATCATTTCTCTGAATATAAGTAGCTGTTCTGGGGAAACTACTTAGGATAGATAAATATATAATTTTTATAAATATATAAACACATTATCTGATTAGACGGTACAATTTATGAAAACATTATTTAGCAAAAAAAATTATTACGTAAATAGACTCAGGTGGGCCACGTGTAAATTTACCCTCAGCGCAGTTCGGTGTTCCAAAGGTTAAGAATTTTTATTTACCCCATTAGCGAAACATGTAATAAAATATGTAAGAATCCAGCAAAAGAAAACAGTTTTTTAACTCTCCTAGAAATTTGCTAAATATGAAATACGCCTGTTTGTTGTGGGCGACGATATATCACAACGTTGCTAAAGACAGCAATTCGTTAAGAACAAATTAATAAGTACCTACCTACTTTAATAAATAATTTCTAAATTGTTTTAGGAAGGAATCACCACTGATGAAATCGATGCTTTCGTTCATGAAGCCTGCATAAGCAATGGTGCTTATCCATCACCACTTAATTATAAAGGATTTCCTAAATCTATCTGTACTTCTGTGAATAACGTAGCCTGTCATGGAATTCCTGATAGTCGACCATTAGCAAATGGAGACATCGTAAATGTTGATATCACAGTAAGTTGCAGGCAATTCATTTTAAAGAAATTCTTGTTTATGCAGTGGTGCACACCGATGGTTGTTTAAATTGGTTTGAAATAGTTTGGAACACCCGCCCGCAGTCTCCCCTTACCCCTCAGAAGTCTTGCGATGTTTTTTTTATTGAAATTAAATCTTTTTTTATGTATTATTTCCACAGGTTTTCCTTGACAACTACCACGGAGACTGTTCGAAAACATTTTTAATTGGAGATGTAGACGAACAAGGAAAAGAATTAGTTAACGTTACTGAAGAATGTTTAATGAAGGTAAAACTACTGTTGTTTATTTTTTATAACTACACTCTTTAAAAATATTATTAACCGTAAGAGTGCCGACGAGTGCCAACTAAATTTGCCAAGAGCGCGACAGCGCTCGCGAAATCAGTTGCTGCTTAGCGCGCGGTAGGGGAGGTCGCTCGCACGCATCGCAATTTTTTTTATCTTTCTACATGTTACATAAAGTTCAAATTATAATATTATTAGTAATTACAATATAAAAGGGATTTAGGAAAAGAAAATTTTTAACCCAAAATGTCTGAATACGAAAATGGTTTGAGTGAAAATGATCGTTCTTCAAGTTGTGAAGAAAGTGATAGTGGGAGTGACATTGTGGTGCGCTCACAACGCGTAATGCAAATTTTGAGTGATAGTGATAATAGTGACGATAACAATTATTGTGCTGATACGGAGGATGTACTTGACTGCAAAAATGACGATGTGACCTTGACCCAATTACTGTTATATTCCAGTTTTTGTTATAATTTTTGTTCACAATATATATTTCCATAATTGTCTTTGTATTTTATTATCCTTGTATACGTTTTTATTGAGAAAAAACTGAAAAAATTATTAAAATTGGATAATTTTTGGAAGACATACAGTTTTTTTTCGAGACAAGGGTAAATGACATCAAAAACAAAAGATTTCTTAAAGAGGTACAATTATCAATGGCATTATCTCTATATATAAAAATGAATGTTTGTTTATGTGTCCTCAATTTTCTCGAAAATTACTCGTCCAGTTTCGTTGAAAATAGCACAGTTTGTTCTTATTAGTGCCGAGAAGGTTTAGAGAGTAGTTTTAATGAAATCCGATATGAAAAACTGCTGTAATGTTTTAAAATTAGTATGAAAAACATTGAACCTGCCATGTAATATTGAGGTTAGCCCTTAGACATACCACTCTGGTTAGCCACAGATTACATATTCAAAAGAAGAAGATTTGTTTGGGTAGAATATTTTCAAAATTAAAACCGCAAGTAGGTACCCACTTAAGAACTTTATTATTTAGATAAATTTTGAAAAAATAAATATTTGGAATGAAATAAAAATTTTAAATGAATATTTATTTGTTTAGAGCTAGTAATACTCATCACAAGGCATTACTTTCGCTGTCAAATCAATTAAGATACCCAAACGACTAGCAAGAATTCACAACTTCATAAAAAAATTAAAAAAACATCACGAGTAAGGCTGGCTACACATCAGCTAGTATGTCATAAATATATTATAATTGTGTCTTTTTTATTACAGGGTATATCGATATGTGGCCCAGGTGTCCCATTAAGGGAAATCGGTTTTGCAATTGATAAACTGGCAAGAAGTTCGGGTTTCACCGTTGTACCGGCATTCCTAGGCCACGGAATTGGAGAATATTTTCATGGGCCACCAGATATTTATCACACAAGTAAACTAAATAATACAGATTAAAAATTATATCCCAAAATTTGAATTAAATAATACGTATTATCAATTGTAATTTATTATTTTTTGGAATAACTTAATGAAGCTTCTAAACCTCATTGTAATATATATTTTTTTAATCATGGAAGTAAATATTAACGACTCCCAAATCGATAAACGAAAAAGATAACGGTAGCAGCTGGTAGCGCTCTATGCCAACTGAGCTACGGATACCCTAATCCATCCCATCATTTTTATCAGTATCATACTTCGATTTCTAAGAGCTGTCAATATCATCCTCAATTAATTCC
Organism: Halesus radiatus; assembly: GCA_022606495.2. Lineage (NCBI taxonomy): Eukaryota > Metazoa > Arthropoda > Insecta > Trichoptera > Limnephilidae > Halesus > Halesus radiatus. The sequence goes on from JAHDVE020012440.1 coordinate 43,839, forward strand.
CTTTTTATTTTTGACTGCGGCCTTTTTATAAATACAAGATTCTGCCTGAATTTATCTGTAATCGTTAGGTAGTGGAATTAATTCAGGATGATACTGACTATTCTTAGAAGTCAAAGTATGATACTGATAAAAATGATGTGATGGATTGGGGTAGCCGTAGCTCAGTTGGCTTGATGGCCTCCGTGGTCGAGGAGGGCTCTCGACTATGAATCCGAAGGTCCGCGAGTTTAAATCCCGGCATGCGCAAGTAAATTTTATTTAAATAATTTGTGCTGTTTCACAATTCATTTAAAAATGATATATAGTATATTTGCGCACATTCCAGAGTGGAGGATACTCTCAGTATCGCCCTGGTGAAAAACCACCATTCAGAATTGAAAAATTGCTCGAAACGACTTTTAGCCATGTTTGGTGACCAGATCTGAATAGCCAGGTATTTCCCCACCTTTCTCTTCCCCTCCCCAATACATTCTCACGACATTCCCCAATTGAGGATGCCATAGTCTCACTGGCTCCAGACGGTTGGGAGCAGCTGGGACTCTTGTGCGGTATTCATATTAAAAAAAAAAAAAAAGAGTGTTGGTCCTGGGTTCAAATCCCAGATGCTACCATTATCTTTTTGGTTTCGTGTTACGATTTGGGAGTTGTTAAATCATCTTCAATGATAAAAAAATAAATTTATTGTAATATTATTGTTTCAGGAAATTCTTATCCAGGTGTAATGTTGCCAGGAATGACATTTACAATAGAGCCGGTTATTAGTTTGGGAGGAGAGATGATAGAGTTGCTTGAAGATGGCTGGACTGCAGTGACGGCTGACAACGCTAGAACAGCCCAAGCTGAGCACACTATCTGTGTGACAGAAAATGGCTGCAATATTTTGACTGACAGTCATTTAACTGCCTGAATTGTTTTTATTTATTATTAAATTATTTTTTATTTAGTAAATTATGTAAGTGTATAATATTGTATTTTTTATTAATCACTCGTAGTTACTGCCCAACTTCGCCTGAGTTTCAGCACTATTTTTTATTTACCTTTTTCTTATTGAACAATTGAAAAATATAATTGTGATCAAAATGATATTGCAAGCTGAAAATAGTAGTGTTGACCTAGAAATGAAATGAAAGAAAGCTGCACTAATTTCATGATGTCAGGACCCTCCTCTCTCTGTTTGAAAGATTTAAATAATTCATACACACAGATTTTTTGCTTTGCTTTTGATTTTACAATCAAACTGCTGGGTTTCTAATCCTTCATTCTTCCTGCTCTCACTGGCTTTTTTGTATGTAATTATTTTTCTTTTGCAATTTATGTAAGTGACACCATGGGAAATGTGATATTAATGAAATATTTGACCATTATAAAGTTAGTTAAGTTTTAATGTAGTTTGCAATAGTTCATTTAAAACGGAGGGCGACTTGTATAGGGCAGTGGTCGGCAACCTGCGGCTCGTGAGCCACATGCGGCTCTTTGGATGTGAAGCTGCGGCTCTTTAGTTCCATACGCAATGCTATTTGTTGTTGGCAAGAAAAAAAATTGTGGCTCTTTAAAAACATTGAAATTTTATAAATTCTAATTTTGGACTCTTCCGACTCAAAAGGTTGCCGACCCCTGATATAGGGCAATCAGATTCTTCAATAGTGACCAAGTGCTAGCCCTATACAAATCTCAACTACATCCAACAATTGAATTTGCCAGTCACCTCTGGGCTGGAGCTCCCAAATACTCGATAAACCTGCTTGACTATCCAAAGGTGGGTGGTTCATCTGATTGACAATCCGTTGTTAACCTTTTCTACGCGTCAAAAATATGTATGACTTATGTCACACGCGGGGCTCTTTAAACTCTAGTAGATCTGCGGCGCACGGGTGCGCTGCCTGCATACAGGGTATGTATAGTGTGGCGCAGGAGTATGCTTCCCGCGGCTAACAGGTTAACAGACCGATTGCCATCTCTTATGCACAGACGCAATGTAGGTATACTGAGTCTGTGCTACAGATATTTCAATGGAGCCTGCTCGAAGGAGCTAGCAGTGTTGATCCCCTCCGTGCCGATGCACATATGTGAAACTCGGCACAAGAGCGGAACACCCGTTCACAGTTGATGTTGGCTTCATGAAAACGGGTTGTTTCACAGACTCGTTTTTGTGTAAGTCGGCTCGTATGTGAAATGAGCTACCGGCATCTGTCTGTCCTCTTACATTAACAAATCCCTTTCTTAACCCACCTCACAATGTTGCCCAACCGGGTGTCGATATAGTTCCCTTGTACGTACAACATTGGCAATATCACCATCCCAAGAGCCATTGGAGAGATCCAAAAGAGCGGTGGTGACCTCAAGGGCAGATAGGGGGTGGTGAGGAGTTAAAACGGGAGGCGAGGGCAACAAAAATATTTTTAATTTATAAACTAAAGTTTTTTAAGACAAGATTTTTGTGCATAGCGCAAAGGGTAACAATTATTTTTATAAACAATAATTATTAGCCTGAAACACTCATCCAAATTGAAAAAACCTTCCAAGAAAAGATACCGACAGACCGAATAACCTTCTAATATCCGGTCAGATGCTCGGATATTAGAAGGTTGCAGGTTCGAGTCCTGTCGGCGACACTTATCTTTTCTTGGAAGGTTTTTTCAATTTGGATGAGTGTTTCAGGCTAATAATTATTGTTTATAAAAATAAAAATATTTTTAATAATTTTTCCTCATGAACTGAATTTTGTCGTAGGTACATCGATGAAAGAATCCTGCTACAAAATGAACTGTTCAATTATTCAATTGATTTGTAGATGTATTAATATTTTTTTTGTTATTTTATTTATGGTATTATAACATCTAACCTGTTGTCGGGTGAACAATAATTACATAATATAATGTGTAAAATATGCATATAAATATTTATCAAGAGCAAAAAGCTATCATAATGGGAGAACAGGGGTGATGAAAAGATCGTGTCGGGTATAGAATCGACCGCGGAAATGAGAGTTATCATGTCTCAGTCAGTGTATATATTTGTAAAGAAAACCACTTTACTTAATTTTGTAATTGCCGCGTTACCAACAGGTTAGTTGGTAGCCCGCTAGATATCACTACTGACGGCTGTGACGTTTAACGAGAGCGAAAGATTATTGTAGCAAGATTCTTTATATTTCTTAAGGAGATAAAAAAACCCAAAATAGAGGCTTTAAATGTGATTTCTTTTGTTTATTACAGGTGAGTGAATATTTTGTTATTCTTAAAATTGTAAATACCTATTATCAATAAAGACTTTTGTTTATTAGAGAGAAACGCAATTACGTCTTATTTCAACCAAGAGTGTAAAACCATTATATATTTATAAATGAGATTGGGAACTTTTGATTTAAAACTAGTGTACAATTTTCGGGAAAGGTATGGAATTAAATGAAACAACAAATGATATCATCAGATTTATTTGCCATAATAAAATTCTTAAATAAAACAAATGTAACTTGATACATTCAAAGCACAAGCACATTATTTATATCACTCATTGTATATCAGTCAAATATTTTAAAACTCCTGACAAGGCAATAAAGCAAATTGGTATTTTATAAATAAATGTCATAATATGTATTTTTTAAACTGTGATAATAATGTGGTTTATTATATTGATTATGTATGAATTACCGTTAAATTATGTTATTATTTTTATAATCAACATTAAACATTCATTAATTGTGCATAATTTTAAACACAATTTGATTAATTTTCTTTATACATACATACATGTATGCCAATAGATTTTTTTTTACTAGTTTTTTTTTTTTTTTAATTCTTTAGAGTCTTTGGTGTAGGTTAGCTTATATTTATTCACAATACACCAAAAATGGACCACTTTAGGTCAAAATTGAAACACTTACATTACAATCAAAGTCTTTGTTTAAATTCAAACGTTACGAAATTCAATTAACTAAACATTATTAAATAATGTTGATTATAAAAATATTTAGACCTTTTATAATTATTTTGGTGCCAACATCTATAAATATGAATATAGTTTAAAATTCAAATGATGGTGGCGTAACGACAACTCTGGAGAGTGACATATTCATACACCCGCATTTGAATGCTGAAATGGAACCAACCGGTAGATTAAATCCACAGCACAAGAGGAATTCATAAATACAATAGTTTCCCTATCATCCTACTTACAGTGGGGTTTTGGACGCACATCATAAGAGTTTAAAGATTTCATCATAGTCAGTGTGCAGCGTTACGCCACTTCCAAACAGTCATAAGTCGTCTTGTGCAAGAGTTTTACGGACTAGAATATTACTTAATATTTAAATATATAAAATACGACACAACGATGCCGAATTTTCACATCAACAGATATATTTTTGTGAATAATTATTATAATATTACGAGAATTTTATAAAAATTTTAATGGAAATTTCCAAAAACACGTTATGCGGTAAACATTTATTTAAACACTTATAAAAAACTTTATAGTAACAACGAGATAGAATAAGATGGAAGGGCTTTAATAATAGTAAATCATTTAACCATTGATTTATGGAAGGAGAATAGTTATTGGGATTAAAGATATTAGAGTAAATATAATATAGTCTTCAATAGAAGATTAAAATATGTAAAACATTATAAAAATCCAGAATACTGGAGAAATTATAAAGATTCTAATAAGTGAATATAAAATCCAGAATACTGGAGAAATTATAAAAATTCTATGATAAGTGAATATTAAATTCATAATAGGAAACCTGTGTAGTTGTGCTCCCGAGATTAGTAATCTTTCTGACCCTCCATAGGCCGTGCAAAATAGTTCACACATAATTATATTTAGAAAGGTATTTATGCGATAGCAAGAGACATAAAGGAAGTATGAAATTGAAGCATAGCCTATCTAGATTGAGCCGATACTACTTGTTTACTTTGAAGAACTGTTGGACAAACTGTGTGAGGCTGAACACCTGGCCGGGCCCCACTGCGGGGTCCATGTTGGTGTATTCGTCTAGGTTGTGGGCATTGCCTGCAACAAACAAACATTGTCATTACATTCATGCCAAACTTCACCACTAATACGTAAATTGATTACGTAATCAGACTTACCCATTCCAACGATGGCCGGGTAAGGCGGAGGCGGTTTGATCCAAGAGCCGTCGGGCCTTTTCATGTGTCGTCGATCTGATGCAAAGTTTTGAAAAAATTCTACAGCTGGCACAACACGAAAGTACCTGAAAAAGAAAAAATTATTTATTCCCACAAACTATGTAAAGAAGTACTTAACTCGTAAAAAATCCATTATCCATATCCAGTCATTCAATTATCAAATTACACATTCCTGGAGCACATAACTTGACAGGAATGTTATGTTACCGAGCCTAATTAGAACTACTGTTGGATAGTGCGAACTGCGGGCCGTGTGAAGTGTTGAAGTTGATGACTTATGTGCTTCAAGGAACTCTGCAATAGATGATTATTACACTGGCCATTTATCGCTCATTGTTTATCTTATTTGACTTTTAACAAAATGTGGCAATATGCATCAACTTACCTATAATAATCAGAGTTGACCACATGGTCTGTTCGGAACGTCTCGGTCACATACTTGTGGAAGAAAGTAGGAAAAGGCAGCTCTGAATCTAAATCGTACACAAGGCACGTTTTTTTATCCCAGCAGTACATAAATATTACATGGTAATCCTGGAAACCAAAAACAAAAATCGTTGATACCTTTGAAACATCATGCTAAATTAAGGTGACCAGACAAACCAGTACACAGAAAAATCTGGGATAAAAAAAGGGTCATCTTATGCACTGGGGTCACTGAGTTACCAAATGCATTTATTTATACATTGTGGTATGTAAATTAAAAGGGGATAGAAGTAGAGTGGAACAAACCCCTAATATCTTTATTTTCACCATTTTGATATCTCAATATCAACTGAAGAGAATTGAGACTATGTTTACTTATTAATGTCTTTCAACCTTGTTCAAAACATGTTTTTCAACCAAAATATTAACACTGACAAAAGTAGGGTAAATATACATATAAGCACGTATTTTTCTTCTGGGTTTTTCTTATTATTTAAAAAAACCCAAACTAAGAACCTAAAACCTATTTTATATATAATAAAATATATTAATTAGACATAAAATAGGTTTTTAGTTTGGTTTTGATTCGTAAATAAAAAAATAAAAAAACTTAAGTCATACAAAAACTTGAAACTTTACCAAGCTTTAAATTAATTAAAATGCGTGATTTTGCTTCTCCGGCGACTGAAATAGTTGTTCCTCATTGAAATTAAACTAATAAAAAGTGTTTTTCATTAATTTTGTGCATATTAAAAAATACATGCTTATATGTAATAAAAGTAGTTCACTAATAATAATTTAATTAATAAAGACGAAAAAAATAGGTGTTGCATGTTCTGCTAACCACACAATACTTTGAAATCATGTGAGAAAAACATTAAAAGTTATGATTTCATAATAATTATTCACTTGGGATTTCTTAATGAGCTAGTTGCATGTGACATGGCATATTTTTATGATAATCGTATCAGGCCAGCCGTTAAAGTCAGAGCAGGATTTACCGCTATGCCATTGTTTGCGTGCCTGTAAAAAGTTTTTTTTTAAATATTGCATGTACGGCCACTTCGAAAAGTGTGAACTTGCTCCAAAATAGGAAACTTACTCTTTACCATTGTGCAATTATCTATTATTTTATCTTTAAATATGCACTGCAGTAAGGGACATATTCATCGACAAATATCGATGGACGTGTGGAATTGTTAATTTTTATAAAATGCCAACAGGTAAGGGGCCAAACATTGAAAGATCTCTCCCGGTAGCAGGAAGACTATCTTTGTGATAGTTCTGAACTCTTGGAGTTCTTGAGTATCCCGTCTGGTCACCCAACCATTGTGTACCATATGAGAGAAGACGATAATAATTATGCTGCTGATTAAAAAAAATTGTGCAGTAATAAAGGGGTAGGTTTAAAACATGACATTATTCTTTAACAGACAGGCCTTGGTAAAATCTCTTGGTAGAACATTATATTGAAAATAATCCTGATGTTTATTCAAGATATCATATTCCTGAAAGATTATGGCATAATCCGATACATACATCCTTTTTTGCCATATTATTTTGATTATTTTCACTATTTATGTCCATATATAAAAAATACTCCTAAAGCCGTGTCTCCTGCAAATGTCTTTTGAAAACATTTACACAAAACATTGGGGCGTTACAGTACACTATGTGTGTGCATAAACAGTGTTTTTGCTTTCCGTCGCCGATGGAAAACATTCCCCTCGCTGGTGAAGGGTTTGTTTAATTTTTTAGTAACCACATGCGTCCGATAATTCATCAATCACAGCATAACAGGACTTCCATACAAGCAGTTTGCCCAGTCGTTTCATGATAAATGGACTAAACGAACCGTGTAGCAGCAAATTTCTAGCCTAGATGAGGCGTGGAAAGGAGAACGAAATACTGGACCATTACTAGACCTAGTATTTCCGGTCAAAACCAAGGGTGTAGCAGCTTCCATTGGCCGAGCCAGCAGTGTGGCCGACAGTAAAAATATATTAATCGAGTTTCTAGTTTTTGACTTGGCAATAATGGCAATACTCCTGGTCTCTGCTGAGCGAAGTTGTCTTTGAATTTGAAATTTCACTTTGGAAAGCGCTTTATTCATTGTTTTAAAATAGAAAATGATGCGTACCTGTGTTCGTTACAATCCTCATATACATATATATATTTTAATTACAATTTTTCTTAACCTAAATTTAATTTTAAAATTATTTTCTTCTATTAGAATTTCCTCTGGTAATTCGCTAAGGAAATTTGCCTTGAAACAAGTCCGTCTCATTATTCGAAAAGTTGATATATTTTTTCAAATAATACAGGTACCCGTACTATATAAACTAAGGTTTTTTGTTTAAAAAAATAAAATTTAATTCTGTCATGTGTGACATAATCCCCAATTAAGCAAAAAAAAAAAAGAAGTTATTTTTCTTGGATTATTAATATCAATATAATAGCTGTTGTAACTATCAAGGGTCAATGCAAAGTTTTTGTGTACAGAGTTGTTCGCCTAAGGTGCGTGCATTCCCGCCAACATTAATTTTCATACGAGTACTGATACTGCACTCTGCAGCAACTAGGAGTGAGCCTTTGGACGTACGCTCCCGACTATATCCATATGACCACTGGTGAAACCTGCCATGTAGCGGCAAAACGCAAATTCGGACGGGCCACCCAGCAATCGGGCAAATCATTTGTGTGAAAGCTCTATTAATCGGATGGGTTTTTTAGGTTATGTGCACTGAGCGAGATTATAGCATATTATTATAAGAAATTTGCTTATGCATCAGTAATAATAATAACTGTTTTCTCTTATTCTGTCTGCTATTTCTAATGGCATTACAGCCCTCATATTCAGAACTTTTTAAAGAGCACATTGTGATTAACACAAATTGATATTTATATTGTTTTTCTTATTCAAACAATAAACAAAACAGTGATATTTTACTTCAACCTATTAAAATATGCAGTACATTCAGAACTCATCTTTACGTCTGTCTACACAAAGTGTTTCATTTTTAACCAAAACAAAACATTTTAGCAGGAGACATAATGCGTATGAAAACAAATGTTTTTTGTGTAATGTTTCGATTAAACATTTTGCGGAAGTCCCGCCTTTAGAATTTAGTGATAAAATGTGTTGTGGGTAAATCATGTATCTATGTTAAAATTATTTTGTGCAAACAAACTTGATATGTGATGATTTTTCATAACTTATCAATATATTTGCTATCCCATATAACTATGATAAAAAAGACATCAAATTATGCTATAATGGTGAAAATGATCTGTCCTTGAATAAGTTCTCTGGATGGAAATTATCTGTCCACAATAAATATGATATGGGTAACTAATGCTTTAGACAATTTAATTATTGCAAATACCCTACCCAAACCTTGAAATATAGAAGTCGCTGAAACCTCTTTATTCAAAACCTAGTTCACCTCAGCATAGGATCTCCTAGTGAGAAGGACTATGAAAAAACTTTAATACTTACATGTATTTTTTTATACTTATACCTTATCATAAAAAGTCAAAATCGTATAGAAATTAATAAAAAATAAAAAAATTATCATTAACATGCCGCAGGGAAAAATCCAAAAAATACGGGACCATTACCATTCACAGGAGAACTGCTATCATTAAAAATGTATTTGAATTTTTTTCTAAATTAACAATAAACATTTTAAGGATGTATCAATATAGCTACCATTTATAAAAGTGATATTTTCATGTATTTATCCATACGTGTTTAATTATATCATAGCTAATAATATAGATCTAAAGTCCAGCTCAAACATATTGCCAAAATCTACACAAATAATTTTCATGAAAAGCCTTTGTTCCGGGAAGGGTCACTGACATCACTTGTTAATACTAAAGTACTACTAAATTAATGAATATTTGTTTTAAATTTAAATACTCTTACCCAAAAAACTAGACGATCCTCTTCGCGGCCAGCTCGCTGTCGCCACAGTGGAACTGTTTTGCAGGGATTAGAAATGAAGACGACAAAACAACGTTCCAGCTCCTCTGGAACTCGTTCATTTACATCTTCGCACAATTTCCACACATTTTCCTCACTAAAAAACAAAACACAAAATAAATACGTCATTTAAAAAATATATATTATTATAATACGAAAGTGGGAAGACAATATAGGTTAACTTACCAATAACATGACACATAAGAACAATCGGTTTGTTTTGGAAATAAAGGTTTCATAACTCTATCAGATTTCTGTATGTTTTCGTTGGATGGTCTCGTTTGCGTATTTAAAGACATGTTGACATTCCTCTTTGTTTCTTTCCTCTGCTCAAAATCGATTTCTTCCCTTCCCGCCGCCTGTCGGCAAAACAGAAATCATCTGTTTTTATTTCGTCGTAGTTCGTAGCATAGATATACCACTGTGTTCATAGTAAATTGCGTAGCGTATTATAGATCGACCAAAAGTTTTCGAACTTGGGTGCTAAATAATAACTAAACTAATCCGAACTTCAGACAAGCCGGCCTACGCATGAATAATTTATGACTTTGTTCAGGTAAAGCAGGCTAAAAGCTTCCGTTGTGTTATTTTAATAAACGATTTTGTTATATTTTAAAATGGATTCCTATAATTTTTTTATCGATTTTAATATTAGCCATAAGGAATAAGCATTCTAATGATTTAAATAATAATATACCTATCCTAAATATACAAATAGAGATTCTGACAAACTGATATCTCTATCAGTTTAACAGGACTTTATTGTATTGTCATTTGAAAAAAAATCGGGTAGGCTGTATCAGGGATGCCGCCTACCCGATTACATGAAACGTTTTGTGTGTGCTGCAGTGGGTGTATGGGCATTAGGGCCCTTTTCTTGCTGTCTGAGTCTCTTCACGTCATTTCTGGACCCTGCATGTCAAACGCGGAGGCGCCATAACTTGTGAACGCAGTGCGCTATGCTAAATTTAGCTCCGATTGCTTAATGCATGCCCCAACAACGCCACCATATGCTTACGTGAAACAAGCATTATCGAGTTATGGCTTATTTCTTCTACACAATGATACCAAAGTAAGGCGCATGGGTAGTACGGTTTCAAAGATATAAGCGATATTAGGGTAACATGTTTTCGTTTTTTGTGGTTTTATCAAACAATCCCTTACTCGCCGAAATGGTAGACGTTTCACATCAGTAAATGAATATTATTTTTATGTTGAACAATTTTGGCCCTAAGTATGAAAATTGTCTTTGAGCAAAGGGATGTCATGGTTTTTGTTCAAACTATTGGATTACTTCTCGAGTGTTTGATGTCGTGATAGTGGTCGATGGATGGGTATTGGTGACGTTGTTTATGTCCGTGTAATACAATTTTCCTGAAATTCAGTTGTCTGACATCAATAACTTGCATTTCTTTGCATAATTCATCACTGGAGTACCCGGAGGATTTTTTAAGGATGACTCTTATTAGTGATTTCTGTACTTTTCCCAGAGAGTTCAAAATTGTGTTGGTACAACCGCCCCATCCTAAGGATGCACATTCAAGTATAGAATTACACATGGTATAATATATTGATTTTAGATATTTTACAGATAGAATATTTCTAATAGTCATGAAAGGGTGAGTAAGCTTTCTGACTTTTGTGGCAGTTTAGTTGATGTGTTCTTCTCATCTTAGAAATTTATCAATAATGATTCCTAAATATTTTAAACTATCCACGCATTCTAAGTTATTGCAAGTACAGGTATTTATATCGTCGCAAAGGTGAGAAAAGTTTAGCATTTCTTCGGGTTGCCCTGCTTGCGTTGCACCGAAACGTATGAATTTGGTTTTATCCGCATTGAGAATAAGGGGGTTATTGTCCAGCCATTGCATAACCTTATTTATACCAATATCTAGCTTCGTTCCAGTATTTGCATTCATAAATCAAGACTGTATCATAGGCAAAGGTTTTTTTTATTTATTTTTTATTTTATTTTTTAAGAGAAAAAATACAATGCAAAAAAGTCACGATAAACAACTATGATGTGATCGGCAAGGTTACTGTTACATAGATCTTTAATATAAATATTAAACAAAATAGGCCCTAAAGTACTTCCTTGTGGTACACCAAATACAATATTGGCTAGATCGCTTAGAGTATCATTGATATTAACTCTTTGGCTCCTGCTTTCTAAGTAACTACCCAGCCATTTAAATAGCTGCCCCTGTATACCGATTAGCTGTAATTTTTTCAAAAGAATTTTGTGCGAGTTAGTGTCAAAAGCTTTAACTAGATCCAGGAAGATCGCGATGCATTTAATTCCTCCGTCGATATTATTGGAGACGGTTTTCGTTAGTTTCGCAATAGTATTTTCGGTACCTAATCCTGGTCGGAAGCCATATTGTCTCTTAGAAAGTATGTTATTATGTTCAAGGTAAAGGGTGAGATGGTTCTTAACAATTTTTTCAATAATTTTTGAGACCAAATTCAGCAGAGATATCGGCCGGTAATTGTGAATATTGAGATCGCCTATAATGATTTGACTTGCATTTTTTTTAGAACTGTCGATAGATTGAAGGGAATTCAAAAAAGTGTCGATGTTTTGGAAAGAAGGTGATCTATGTATTGCAAAAACACATGAATAATTATTCGGTACAATTTTTAGACAGTTTGCTTGAGATAATACAATTTCGTCAACTTGCACTTGAATTCCGTCTCTTATGTAAACAACAATCCCACTATATTTATTAATACTTATAGTTGTGAGATATTCTGTGTAAGTGTTTATAATTTTAGAGGAATAATCTTTATGGATCCAACATTCCGATAATGTATGTATTATGACATCGAAATTGTACATTCTACCCCTGCCCCTACTCCTACTCCTACTCCTACCCCTAAACCTACCCTACATCTACCTACATCGACCCAACTCCTACCCCACGACTACCACTATTAAGTATTTAAAGAAAAGAAAAAGAAAAAACTTTCAATATTAGCTTTATCTCGACAAATGGGGCCTAGGAGCTTGCTACCAAATTTTTAATTGCGCAAATCAGGTTGCGTAGGTGGAGACGCCCAGTTTGATACCCATAATAATAATAAGAGTAAATTTCTATTTCGCAGTTTTGTGAAGGTTCACATCAAGTGCGCACCCGTATCGACCACCCCTACCCCTACCCCTGCTTCTACCCCTATTCCTATCACAACCCCTACCCCACCCTAAACATTTTATTTCAATAAATTTATTTTACATAATGTTTTCCCTTAAAAGCATGAGCCATATCTCCTAAGAGGCCTAGGAGCTAACTGCTAAAATCGAGATGAAAGTAAAAAAAACAGCGCTACATAAATTTTAAAAAAATTCACAGAAAAAAATGTTCGTTTTCTATCAATAAAAGCATTTTTAATGATTTTTTACCTTCATCAAATTATGTGATACTTGTATATTTCTATAGTGTATCACCATATTAATAAATAAAGTGATAAATAAATATTAAAATTCATCATTGTTTGATGAAATACCCATGATATTTTGATGAATTATTTTTAAATTATGAGAATTCCAACAATAATTGTTTAAATTTTTAAGATCGTCTATTACATTCATGTTGCAAGTTATACCGGTATCATTTTAAATATCACAGCGTAATTGAATTATAACAATATTCAAATGAACGTTGACCCAATAAATATTACAGAATTTGTGGATTCACTTCCAAAGTAAGTATAGTACAGTATACAGCAGTGTACGAGTATACAAAACAAATATAAACATCGTAGTCCTACGTAAGTGATAGCAAAAAAATAAGTATTGGAGTTGGAATTGTGGAAACGGTAGCATATTGTAATAATACACGTAAATGAGCGAGACATACCTCAAGAGTATATTTAATTCTAATAATTCAAACTCGTAGCAATACCAGATTAGATTAATTTACTACTATGTATTGAGACATACGATATGCTTCAACTAGGTGTTATTATATGATAACGTTTATGAACAAAATATATTCTCTCCGTGAATTTTGTAAGGAACTTGTACACTCATTTATTAAGCCATAACAATCAACGGAAGACGATAATAAAAGGCCAATTTTGAAATATTCTATGCAGAATATTCATTCCCAAACTTGAAAACTACATACAGCTTACCTTTGATCATAGAGCAAAGCACGCCACTCCTGTGTATTCTTTGATTTATAGTCTACAAAGCAATTACATATCGATACGCCTGAACAAATGACCTGTTTCCAGTTTTATGGCAAAATCAAATACTAACATTTAAAACAAAAAGAAATGGAACGAAATCTCATTTTTCCATCAGATATTAAATTTCTATGAAATAAATTTGTTACGGCGTTATTTTGGTCCGAGTTCACGTTCTAAGTTCAATATAGCGATCAGTAAATGGCGCGCTTTATAATAATAATCATTTACATTGTGAAGTGCGTAAGTAAGAACTATCGTCAAAATCTATGTGACATTATTTTAGCACGGGAAGGTTGGCAGCAATGACCAATAGAGTATTTTTCTCATTACCCTTTGGAAATATATCTATGCCTTTGGGTTTTTCTTGGACGGTATTTCAAGTGTGTTGGCGTATTCTCGAATCATTACAAATTCTAGTTACTTTTGACCACCCGGGACTTCAGTCTTTCTTTATATCCAGTACATCAATCGCATAAAATGACTCGTGAGTAATTTTAATAATTATTTTTTTTATCTATTGAAGCTAATTTTACTGTGATCCACATGCGTATATTCAACACCTGCGATGACCAATATTCCAGAAATTTCACAAAATAACAGATTCTGTTTATCTTTTTGTTATTATTGAAAGGTTAGTTGGCGCAATTTTCTATTTTCAAACATGATATGATTTCTTAGTGGAATTAGTCGGTTTGTAATTATATTACCTGATTGTTAATAACAATTGACTAATTAGAATGAAGTTTCATCATAATTATGTGCAATGAGCATATCGAGTTGTTTATTCAACATTTTAACAAATCATTATGAATAGCTGATTTGCCTTTATTTACTTTTGTGATTAATACTTATTTTCCTATAAAAGCCAAAGCTCCTGTTGATCAGGGGTAAACCTGTAGCTGTAGGATTTGCACAATAATTGTGTTTTGAATGATGAATATAAAATATGCAATATTGAATACCACACTTTCTGTTGATCTCTGTGTACGTCCTTCAACCATTTCCATGTTATTTTTCTTATCTGGATATCACCAGGAAAACCATCACGGTATGACGCTAAAACTAAGATTTAGTTGAGCTTTTTGCACGAGGATATAACCTCACCCAACATATCTTTGATGAGGTGGAAGTAGACGAGCTTCAGTATTCAGTTCAATTTGCACAGAAGGGAGTAAAACCTACCCTCCTCCTTTTTTTTAGTAAAAGGTCCAATACTAAATTATTGGACGTTTCTCTTATTCTAAAGAAAAGAAATCTGCTTATAAGTGAAAGTTTTTTTGTGACATTATTTATATATACAAGCAATAGCTGGTCGAATTGGTTTTTAAAGGTCATGATTTTCAATGTTGCTGTATAAAAATATTAGTACATTAGTACGTAAACACCTTTATCCATAAAAAGATCCATTTTTGAAAAATTGTAACATCATTATCATCCGCTTGTGTCTTCAATTCTTTTTTTGTATTGTGGTAATGCATGAAATGTCATATTTCAGTAATTCATTTCTACAAGCAATAGTAGATATATTTTTCTACTAAAATAAGTACAATAAGTACTATTGCACTTTCTAGAAGAGTTAAAAGAATGTCACTATTGTAAAAGTGAAAGCATGACTAGATAATCTGTCATTTAGTTTTATGACATAATAGTAAATGAAGTAGATTCCTCTTTTTATAGTAAAATCTAGTATTTTTATCACCGTGTACTTTATATTAAAATAAACCAAAGATTGCACAGTCAATTTCCGTTAGTATAAAAATAATATATACAGTTATTAGGTATAAATCACCTAAACATTGTTTTCGGTTCATTTATTTAATTATTTCTACATTTACTAATTACTAATTATAACTGAAATGCTATCGGATTTTATTTTGCAATGTGGTTCTTACGATTTGTTTTGAATTTATTAATTGTTGCAATTTAGATGGTGTCCGACAGCGCATTATAATATTTCATCCCTTTGTACAATAAATTATTTTGCGTATTGGCATTTTTGGTTTTCTAATTTCCTTGTATTTATATATATATATATATATATATCTGTGAATGTCCTTGCTAAAAAAATATTTTGGTAACAAGTTGTTCCTTATTTATTTAGCTACTTTCGAATAATTCTCATTGCTCTATTTTGTAGAATTTGCAATTTATTTTGTTCTCTGTTGTCACACAGAGTGGTAGATACTCTCAGTATCGCCCTGGTGAAAGACCACCAATTGAAACGTTGCTTGAAATGGCTTTTAGCCGTGTTTGGTGATCAAATCTGAATAGCCAGGTATTTCCTCACCTTACTCTTCCCCTTCTCCTTCACCTTCAGCCTCACATTTCCCAATTGGGGATGCCATAGGCTCATTGGCTCCAGACGGTTAGGAGCAGTTAAGACCCTTGTGCGGTATTCATGTAAAAAAAAAAACAACACAAGAAAAGAATCGTTGAGCAGTAGTTAAAATGTCGAGTAATAATGGAGTTGAAATGATGTACAAAAATAATATGTAATAAAATTTCCGTGATACTTAAATTAGAAATGGAGAGACTTCATTTTAATGAATTAGTGAGGTCAAGCATAGTTTCATTTATATTATAACAATATCTGGAACTAAAAACTCAAACTGCTGAATATATGTTTTGTATTAAACATGTTTTGTAACTATTTTGAAACAAACATTGAGCAACAAAATTGTCAAATTGTAAAATTTTGGTGTTGCTGACCTTCACAATACGTGTTTTTACCTCATTAAAGTGGAAATGTTGCAAAACTGTGAATTGACGGTCATTTCTGTTGATTCCGATATTATCACCATGAATATCATTTTTATCACATTATTATGTATTTGGTGACACGATTTTAAGAACCATCATTTGTGACAGAATAGATTGTAGGTAAATTTACACTCTATTTAGTGTTACGCGATAAAAGCAACAGTTTGTATTAGCCACAAAAATCTATTTCAAGACAATTTATATGACTGTTTAGAAAAATATGCAATTATGCTTTATTCTTTAAACACACATGAACAGCCATTCAAATCACACAATAGGACCACCAGATCATACAATCAAAAACACATTCATCAAAATGGACCCGGATTTACTATGAAGCAAAAAGTTCTAAAGCCCAGGGCTGCCAAATTTGTACGGGTCCCTATTGAAAGTGTTTTTATTATATGCATTTAGGGTAAATGTTTCACAAGTTTCTGTTTATATCAGATTGTGCTATATTTGTGGCAAATATTGTTTGGCTGACATGATTTTGTAGGTTGCATGGTTCGTCACCATCACGATTGATCAAACAATCAAAAACTAGTCATTTATCACTACCAATCATATCGGCAAATTGTACTTAAATTTTACGTAAATTGTTCTTTTTACTTGAAAATGTAATTCTAAACTCGTTGATGTGATTTCGTCGTCGTTTTACATTGAAATAATTTCTGTTTCCAGGTGGCAATCAAAGAGATCTTGCTCGTGCCAAAAACCAGAAAAAACTCGCCGAACAAAACAAGAAAAAGGCAACCGATGGGATGACCCTGGAGCAACGTAAATTTAGGTAAGCACCATTACACCATTATCTGTATGTAATCACCCAATTATTATTCTTTTATACAAACACCAATTACTGCAGGATGTTGGCAATTTAAGACTCTATGACTAAGAAGTATACAATTTTGGATTCTATTTTAGAATGTCTAGATATACATATTAATCTTATGTTCGTCTGTGATGATGTACAATTTCGTGCAGCTGTAAACTTTGCATGCCCAAGTTTGCCACCGGTGAAATCAGGAACTGCATATTTTCACATTCATTTTTTAATTTTCTGTATTCTTTAGATTTAAATATATATTTTATTTTATATGTAGTAGAGCTCGGATTCACCGGTAAACTTGTCGTGGTCGGGGTATATTATGTATTTGGCATGATCTACTCTTTTAACCCCTCAGGTTTATGAAATTTGTTTACGTCAGTTATAATGAATCTGTCAGATTGATAATTTCAACGTGAAATATTTTCACGTGTCATTCAATTTCAAGTAAATTCATTCTTTATAAACGTATCCCATTTTCACATGTCATTCAATTTCAAGTAAATTCATTCTTTATAAACGTATCCCAAAATGAAATACTGTTTTTGAAAGCAGGTGAAAGAGTATTTTAGATGTTAATATTACAAATGGACAAACGCAGTTATAAATATAAAAAATAAAAATAAATTATATTTTTTAATATTTTTATGTCGCTTAGCAGTAATTTATTTCATGCAAATCGTAATTATATCACTTTATATGAAACTAAAAAACATATGTAATTACACAAACTTATTATAAATGTAATTATCACTTTTTACTTTTTATATAAAAATAATTAATAAATCCGCAACTTCGACAACACTTTCACATTCCGAGCATTTTTTCATTTTAATTGTAACACTTTTTGAAAGTGGTATTACTAGTATAATAACAACGTAATTCAGTAAGAGCTAATAAAAATACATTAATTTTGCTTTTATGTAATCAAAGCACTTAATTTGTAGGACAATTTACCAATTAAACGATCTAATTTACAATTTTTTGCCACAAACGAATACGAATGCCGTGTAAAAGAATTATGCGCTTCACTAAAACGTTTACGAATCGTCTAATTTTTATAGAATGGTTAAATGTTTTTACTGCATTAGAATATGTTCTTTTATGAATTTTCCCTATAACACGTTCAAATTATATTCTTTCATGTATCAATCACAAATAGAGTACGGGATAACTGGATGGGGATCTGCCTTGGACTCTCATACAGAACGGCTCAACGTAGCCAAAAAGGAGTTCTTAAAGTTCCGATCAGAACTCTGTCAGAAGAAATATTTAAAAACTTTGAAATTTTTAATGCACAAAAACTTTACTCAAAAAATATTTTAGTCTGAATACTCCACTGCCTAACATAATTACTCAAACAGGGCAATAAACCAAAATATATTTGTTATTCATAGATTGAATACATCTTTTGGACAGAGAAATAACAAATTTAATGCTGCGAAATTATATAATGCTCTACCAAATAAAATTTTTAAAATAACAAATGAATAAATTTAAAACTACGGTCCAAACATGGCTGAGTGAACTGGGCGATAACCAACTTGCAAACATTATAAAGATAATTTAAGAGAACTAGATATTTAGTACAAAAAAATGCAGACCACCCCAGAACAGGAAACCCTAGTGAGGACTGTGAACACATCCTTATATAATATGCCTTATACTTACGATGTATTGTATTTATTTATTTTAATTAATTTTTGTTTTTTTATTTAATTTTTTTTTTTAATTACATTTTTTTTTTAATAAATTTTTTTTTTAAATTTAATGTAAATCAAATTTGATAATGTTATTATTAAGTTCTGCAAGTATTTTTATTATTGTGACAGCTGTTGCGGCGTCCAAGGCAATTTTCAAACTGCAGTTAATCCACATTGTGATGACTTATTTATATGATTTTATTCACTTCCATCCCATTCTAATTTGGATGGGTTTTTAAACATAATTTATAGGTAAAATCGATGTAGTTAGAAAATAATTAAAACTCTATTCTGTGAGGTTTTTACATTTATAATGTGTTTCCCCGTATTTAAAAATTAAATGGAGTTCTACGAAGTAAACACAAAAACAATTAATTTATTACTAAAGTCATATTCATGTACAATCTTTACATAGATACTAATAAAAAATAAAAAAAGTTACGGTGTGTATTCCAGGTTCAAATTAAATCTTGCTTTTTATTGCCAGTTACTTTTTCTTGTAATTTAAGATACCCTTTTTAGAAATTGAATTACAAGGAGTGGGCTTTTAATCTTTTAAACCTCCCGACAGCTTTCTTTTATATAATATGATTGACGCTATGTAGTTCCTAAACACGTCTAAATAATGTGCAATCATTAAGCTCAATCTAAACAAACCATTGTGTTAAAACTGCTGAGTTGTAGGTTAGTTGACATTGAAGAATCCCACATTGAAATGGTTATTTTGGTTAGTCATCAAAGTCATAATGTGTATTTTTCAGTCAATTTGCCTAATTGGAGTTATCGCAAGTTAATTAAAAGAGACATGCTCAGGAAATACACTCCCTTTTTCGACTACCTTTTTTAATGTTGTAACCCGGGCCAATCCTTTTTACGTAAATGCTGCTCTGGAATTATAAAACTTGGTATTTTAACGTGAATACTACAAGTCCGAATTGGGAAATATTGTAAAGGAGGGAGGTTGGGAAGTGTTCAGATCTATTTATTAAACATGGATAAAGCCAGTTCAAGTAATGTTTGGATTCCGAATGATGGTCTCTCACCGAATTAACAACTGTCATTCTCCAGTTCCTTGGCTGGCTTAATCCTACATCATGACACAAGCAACATCTTCCGCTTACTGTGATGGTAGTAGGAGATTTTCAAATATTGTCAGGTTATTCGTAACCCGGGAATATTTGTCTTTCTTTAAAATATATATATATAAAAAATCTGAATTGAAACGTTGCTTGAAATGGCTTTAGTTGTGTTTAGTAACCAGATCAGAATAGCCAGGTGCTTCCCAACTTTCCTCATTCCCATCTCTTACCTCTCCCCACTTTTTACAGCCTTACAACACCCCCCAAATTGGAAATGCCACCTCTGCTATAGATATATTTAACATAAGTTTACTCATGTTTAAAAGATACCTGAACGATATTTTTATGTTGCAACAATTATAAGAGCATTGCATAAGAGCTATTGTTTAATTATTTTTTTTTATATATATTATCTTTGTACTCATCTACAATCCAAAAACTTGTTCCTCTTTTTTTCTTTCTATGTATCATATACTATATTATGTATTATGCAATTTCATACATTTTTACATCATCCGAAATTATTTTATATATTATATTATGCACTTGTGTATTATGTATCATGTAGATCAGGCTATTACTATTTTTATTTTAAAAAAAGTAGTATGTACAAATTAAAAACCTTTCCCTTTGTAACTTCTCTGTGGCATGCACTTACCAGGGGTGTTAGTTGAAGTTTGCCGGTTTTTTCAATAAAGAAAACGCTTAATTCTCAAGGAAATCTCAAATTTTTTTTATTCAAAGTATTGACCATCGGATTCTATACATTTTGCCCATCTTTGAGGCAAATCATGGATACCATTCAAAAAAAAAATTCTCTTTCTAGGCAAACCATTCGACGAGCCATTTTTCGACTTTTTCAAAATTGGCGAAGCGCTGCTCTGCGAGTGAGTGTCCCATCGATGCGAAAAGGTGATAGTCGGACGGGGAAAGGTCTGGAGAGTGCGGCGGGTGCGATAATATTTCCCAATTCAATGCTTTGAGAGTGTTCTTTACTACTTTAGCTGTATGAGGCGGTTTGGCGGTTTTTTCGATTTGTCTCTCGTTCATTTGGTGTGGTATCCATTTTCCATACTTTTGGATCTTTCCCATGGCTTTTAAACGTTGGCAAATTGCTTCTCGGGTCACATTAAGTGTTTGGGCCAATTGTTGTTGCGATTGGGATGGGTCTTCAGCTCTTGTGCGGTACTCGCATAATTTATTTTTTTATACCTTGGGGAAACTTTTGTTTTGAAAAGGGTTTAATCATGTTATTGTGTGTTTTCAGAGATGCGGAGCTAATGAGAGAAAAGCAGAAGAAGAAAGAGGAGGAAGAGGCTGCGGCAAAGGCCACGAAAAGTTAAATGGGACAAGATGATGACTATATAACTGTTTGAATATCGCCATAGCATGAATTGATCAATGGTCATTATTTAATCTTTACAGTTTTTCACTTGACAATTAATTAAACTATTTTATTTTTTAAATAATATTAAGTTTAGAAGAGACATTATTTATTTTGACCTCTTTGATATTTATGTAACTGTAAAGATATCATCACCCTATTTTGTACAATAATTAAATTATAAATAGCTTTAAGACCCTTGAGTTTTTCATTAAATCCTCAGTTACGGTTGTCCTTTCTTCATTATTTAATCTGGTATGGTCCTGCCGCTGAGAGCTCTGTTGGAACCCCTCTTTTTGTTGTATGCTTTGTTTTTGAAAACAAGTGAGAGGTTACAAAAAAGCTATCGACTATGTATATTTTTTTATGGCTCTGCCGCTAAGAGTTCCATTTTAATCTCTCTTTCTGTTAATAATAATTATTATTGTATAGCGCCACTTTCGTGGAAAATCACCTCAAGGGCGATTAACATCACTTCCTAGTCTCTATTTAATTATGTACAAACAGACATAGAAACATATTTACCTGGCAGGTCACTCCAGATTGACACGTTATATTAGAAAGTTTTAGCTTGGGAAGATATGATTTGCACACACAGGAATTAGAAAACATTGCACATCCCATGATATTGCCATTACTATGTTATTGATATTATATTTCTTAGAAGGTTAGTGGCAAAAGAAGAGTTGTTCGAATTTAGGACTTGAGAACATACATATATAAAAAAAAATCTACTTGACTTTGACTGAAATTATAGATAATAATTATTTACATACATTTATAGATATTTTCAATGTCGCAGACTATTAAAAGTTTCAAACTTTTCTGTAAATAACTTTAGGCAGAAACTAACCGGCTAGCTTCGCTATGTTAAAGGTTAAGAGAATATTGTAATTTCAATCGGAACTAAAAATGTTTATTATTATGGCAACACCGAAGTTTTTGACATTTGTTATGAGAAATTTTTAATGTATTTATTCATTAATTTACATAGCGGTGTATCGAACTTAACGATGCATCCCATATGACCAAGATGACGCTGTTTTAGGCAGTATTTACGTACCATCCCCTCCACGCCGCGCACTAGACTGACAGAGGCGGAGCACGATATGCAGTATTTACGTGGTATCCCCTTTCCGCCATCCAAGCAACAAAACGGGATTGGTCCACATCAAAGGCACGAGGGGATTTGTAAAATGTACCAGTAAAAATGCAACCTGCCCAAAAATTTAATTTTGGTTTATGAGAGTCTCGCTATATTCCTCACAAATAAACATATATATATTAAACGGTAGGACTCTCGACTCTCGTCAACATTCCTGTTTATAAATTAGGTAGTTGTAAAAATTCTCACACTGTCGAGATTGGGACCCTCAGAATAAGATTATATGTTTGATTGTAATCCTAATAAAAATGGTGGGAAGATGAGAGGAAACGGTTGAGTGAGGTCTATTGATTGAATAACATTAAATCTTGGAAAATAAAACACAAACACAAAACGCTATACAAAAAGGTACCTCAATAACACGGGGCAGAATGAGCATTCATCCACAAAAAATGCACACGGTTCTATCGCGCCCTATAAATATTCCGCAATAGACGATCGCTCGTCACTCACTCGAACACGCAACAACAAACTCGACCGCTCCGCTTCTGCTTGACTCTTCTTCCCACCTGGACATCTCGACACCTCCTTTGACTCTACAATTCCTTCAAACAACGCCTCTTCTACCCTTTGGACAAACTGAACCGAGCCGTACATACTTAGCAGACTGGAAGACCCACCCCTATTTACAGTCAATATAGAAGACAAGTGGTCCGATATAAGCGGAATACGGATAGTGATTTACTGCGTATTTCAGAGTTGTTTAGCAGAATTTCGAGCAAAGATGCTTGTGTCCAACTTAGAATATGTTTAAAAATGATTTGTGAATAATATATGTAGATTTATGCCTATTTGAAACAATTATAACCATGTACATTCAGATTTGTGGTTATATGCAAGTTTAGTTGATTATTTGTAAATAAACAATGACATCCACAGGAGAAGCTCAATACTAAACTCAATTTTGTTGTTTTTTTTACCATAAATTTATCTTTATTTACCATATTTTACCCAGAAATTAGTTGTACTTCCTGAAAGTAGATGGTTCTGCATCATATGTTTAAACGTTTTTTTATTAATTATTTAATGCTTTGCAAGGAAAATGACAATTATGAAAGGTAGAGATTTTTTGTATTTCTGAAACTTATGTATTTGTTAAATTTATGTCTCGAAGAGACTCGTGCTGTAGGAGGGAGGAAACGCAGGCCAGCAAATCATTCCACAGCCGAGCTATTGAACTCAAGAACGAGTTGTAGAAACGACCCATTTTCATGTGGCAAATATCAACTGTACAAATATTGGATGTGTGTTTGATATGATTTCTGATTATGCACCGATGGCAAAGGGATCAATGACACTAGTTCCTCGGAGCATCCTCCTTTAAAATACCGGTAGGACAAGGACAGAATTCCCACCTGACTTCTGTTCTCTAAAGATTGGTATCAGTTTGTTAAGATATGGAAATCTATCAAATGGACTGCCCGTTATTGCTCAGGGTCGAGAGTTTTTTCAGGTATGTTTGAGTTCCAGACGAGAGATGGCTGGCAAATTGAACAGTGGGGCGCACTTGCAATTTGTACAGGTCAGCAATTATGTACTCGGTCGAGGGCACCCACCACTTTCCCGAACATTTTTAAGTACCAGATGAGTCCCTCTATCCGTTCTCACATCAAAACTACTTTTTGATATAAAAAACGAAGCTACTATTAAATGATTCTAAAAGCCCCCGACTGTCCCCACACGTCACAACATAGATTTATTATTACCAAAACATTTACATGTTCTCATCTCATCCTAAACAGTTGGTTCCTGTTCTTGAAGCTAGTGGAGAGACACATTTATAAATCCTTCACGCCATCCCCGGCGGCCCAGTGGCTAGAGATTGTAGGATAGTGGTGAAGAACCCTGGGGACTATGAAACTTACCCAAGCCGACAGGACCAGCAGTTATGTACTATTAAAATGTCTGCGGGCCCTGTGCATACGCCCGGCTTCTGAGAGGCTAACTTGACTCTGGCTTTGATGGAGCCCCCGTGCCTGAGCTCGTCACTTAGAATTACACCAAGTATAGCAAAGAAGGCTTGTCGGTTAGATTGCTTCTTTTGAAGGAGATACGTAATCGGGCATGATTGGGTCTTTGAAACATTAAATTTAACAATGTTATTCTTACCCCAAGAGGAAACCCTCTCGAGGTAACGATTGAGGCATTGCTGCTTATATTATTTTATGCAATGAAAAGGTTTACACAAATACTGTTCATGGTTGAAATGAAAAGACATATTTCAGAAGCAGTAGTTAAAAATGTATTCAGGTACAGCTGTACAATGCAGTTGTACAGATTTAATTATTTTTGGAATGGGATTTTAAACTATCAAGCTGTTTTTCTGCATAGGAAGATAGAGATAATGGAATGCGATACATGTCTGTCTTTGCATGCCCTCCTAACTTTATCTATTCATTATGACTACCGTAGATAATAGAAACAAGGGAGATGAGCCATGAACCATTGTTAAATCGTTCTTACACAATACTTTTTTCATCCAGATTCCATATGGGTTGTTGTTTTCTATGGAAAATTCTATAGAAAAAGACAATCCATATCGAAACTGGACGAAAAAGAGTATTGTGTAAGAAATGACTTTAGTATCGAACTGTACTCACAAAAGTGTCATTAACATCATTCTCCCATACTACTGCAAATTGCAACTACGTGCAGCGGAGTCCCGCTTTTGTTTTTGCCTACATGCCAAATCCATAACTTTCGTAGGCTCTGCTGCCTTGATGGTTCACGCAGTTTAATCATAGTTCGGTCACTGTCGGTTCACTTCCATGCCATATCTCCCTTTGTTTCTATCTTTTTTTTCGTATGGTAGAGGTCATAGTGCGATTATTCAGCCAGTCGACGGCATCGACATTAACTTGGTTCCATACAAATGTGCCTCCGAGAACCTGATGAAGAGGACGCTCTTCTACGATGTGATCTGTTATTTGAATATGTCGACATTCACACAGTTCAGAATCCTTTTTTTTTTCTCTTATCTATGGACTCCATTCATTGTATTTGACATGGTTTCCTGAGATGTCCTTGACTCGCTTCATCTACTTTTGACGGCTCCTTTGTTTGTGTTATTACACAAAGCGTTATTTTCTTTTCAGATTTCCTTATCACACATATTAGGGATATCATTTCTACTGCACTAAGTGACTGAAATTTGCAAATCCATGGAATTAATGAAGATTAAGATTCATTTTCGGTGTGCGACTTAACTGATTATTTGCAGATCGTTGAACCAGGATTATAATGCTAAATATTGCATAACCTGATGATAAACATAATGCATATTGATAACATAAAAGTGTATGATAATTTACACTATAATAATAACATTGTCTGTAACCCATTGCACCGAGAATGCAAACACATTTTTTTTGCTTGTAAAATACACCATTTAATTGTTAGAACATTTTTACTAACTTCACAAAAACAAAAAATTTGTATGAAAATACAGAAATTAATAATTTTTGTAATTGGTTTTAGTTATTTTTGTTTCTATCGTTGTTCAATTTTTCAATAAAGGATGTGACAAAAAATAAAATATTTTCGTTAATAATTTAAGACGGTACTAAAATCATCCTGAAAGTCAAACCGGTGATTCGCCGGCTTTGTGATGTAAGACCAAAAATATGCAGCCTGTCGATTTTCCGTCTTCGGGTGCAATTGGTTAATTAGTCAATTTATTAACAAAAACTATAATTTACATGAAGTTTTAGCCTACTGAGAAGAATGAGTAATGATCTATCTATACATTGAACTTTGAGTCGGGAGGTTACAGATTTGTTTCCCGCACAGTGCATAATTACATTATTTTGAAAGATTTTTTAAAATCAATTAATTGGTACTGAGTGAAAAGTTGGTAAGGCCAGGTGAGCACTTTAGTAAGTAGATGGCATCTTAGCAATACATTACATGGAGTAACCTGCTTTTTTTGAACTTGTAGAAGTTCAGGTCTCAATGTCCCCTATGTGTCTACAGTTAACACTTAAATAAGCAGTTATAATTTATTTTGCACCTCCAAAGCTTTATTCTTTACTTGAATTTAGAATGGCTAAAAAAACTATTCTGAGATTATTCTTCAGTTTTACCCAAAACCTGCCTTGGAAAAAAAATCATGGTGTTAACAAACGAATAAAAACATTTTATTTTAAATTCCCAGGACCTTATGATAATTAGTAATGAAAAGACTTCCTTCCATTGGTTACTATAGTAAAAGAAAAAAAAATTGGTTTCATGAGACATGTTTATACAAATCGTAAGTCTCTAGTTTTACCTATTTGAGCATACGTGATGTTATAAAAAAAATCAGGAAAATGTGTTGTTTGATTGCTGAATCAGCGTTTTGAATTTAAAATGTGGGATTTAAATAAGAATTTATCAAAGGGGTGAATCCTGAAAATCACAATTCTCATTTATGACTAAATAACCATCCAATATAATATTGAGAGAATATAACAAAACTCTGTCGTGGCACACACTGTTTGCCTTATCCACATTCATACTTTTATCAGTTTTCAAGGGAATCAAAAGTGATTATTATAAATTATATTTACCTTTTGTACAACTATAAATGACAAATTAGGTTTTTTTGATTTTGAGATTACAAATTATTATTCAAAATATACTTTAGGCTTTTCAAAGATAATAATTTTAACGTTATTTGTTTTAATGGAGTAAATAAGTACTAATTCCAACATTGGTATTTATTTAGTTCCTACCGACTATTTTTACAGTTCAGTGTTGCCAAGCGGCTGGAAACCTCCATAAAAATGCAACATTCTCAAAAGTAAGATGGCAGCCGCGACTAGTGTCGTCGTTCTGGACAGAGGAAATAATACGACTTGTACAGTTAATTTACATGGTAAGTTCGATTAACTTATTTTTACACTCGTCATATGCCTTGTAATTCGTTTGCGCTAGTTTTTATTTCTCAAATTGACCGTGTTATAGTCATTATAACTTAGAGTTTTTTCTTTCGTAAAAAAAATATAACCTATAAAAAACACTCATTAGTCAACACTCTTTCGCTTCTATTATTATTTATCACGAAGTAAATTGGTTTTAAAAACGGTCTCCACGTAAAAAAACTTTATTATTTATTGTTTCTTACTGTGACGTATGGTCAATTTAAGATTTAATTCTAATTTGTCAACAAAAAAAAACTTTTTTGTTTTACTTTTCTATGACAGTTAAATTAGTTGAATAACATTTAAAAGGCGCTAATAATTTTAAAAATGTAGTGAAATTTACATTTTCGTATAATTATGTAGGTATTCAGTTTTTTAAAGAAATTTTCAAGCGAAGGTTTAACAAAGTTCTTAAAATTTTTGTTTACTTTTGCTTCGAAGTTTTATTCAAATTGGTAAAGTTTTTTTTTGTATTTCTGTCTCAGTGTTTTTATTGTTTGTTCTTCATTCAACACATTTAATTGTAATGTTGGCTACCTCATAAAAATTATTAATTACCTACTTTCAACAAATAAATACACTAGAATCACTTCCATAATAATCATGTTTGTTAGTTTTATTTTTATGAATCGTTCTGACGAATCAGTAACAAAATAAAATGGAAACTTTAAACTCTTTCGAAATCACGGTTTAGGCTTACAAAAAAATTTGTTGAACCCTTTTTTTTTTACTTACGTTAGGTAGTAGGTAGGTTAGGTACCTACATTTCTTGAGAAATATTTCTTTCCAGATATAAGTTTCTGGAAAATTGTAATCATCCCAAATAGTATTAATTAAATACATTTCAAAATGAACAAGTCAAAAATTATATATTTGCACAATATTGATCCGCGCACATTACAATCTGAAATCTTTGAGTAACATTATTAATTTATAACCGCATTAATCTGTTACGAATTATTGAATTTATACATATGTCGACCGTTTTCGGAATCTTCACCTTTCTCAACATCATACAAACTATATTTATATGGTTACGGGTCCTGAGGAAGAGGTTAACCGAAACCGGTCGACATGTGTATAAATTCAACAAAGTGATTTTAAACAAAGAATTTTTTTCATTTGATTATTATGTTTTCGCAAGTGTCACTTATGGCAGATTTTTTTACGAAATCATGAAGGCATTGAGAGAAATAGCCCCCCTATAATGTCAAGCCAGAGAGTGATCGCTTTCTTCGATAATTGTTTACTTCAATATTTATAACGTCTAATTCTATTTTCGAATGTCGGGAGGTTCGTGCGATTAGATTCTGTAGATAAAGGTAAACTGCAATGAAACATGTTTGTTACTGCAGGATAACCTATCCGATACCATGTTTAGTATTTTATTGCCAATCCAGTGGCGTGTCGACCCTCTGCATGGTCCAGGCAGCAAAGGGGCCGCCTCAAGACGTCGTATGCACAAAAATATTAATTTCCCTAAACGGTCAGCACCCAAAAATACATGGGTGATTAGGAATACGCATATTGTTTCAAAAGACGATAATCCTTAACTGTAATCTTTTAAATTCTGCATGTACTGGAATTTTAGGTAAAATGTTCAAAATTGCTATTTCATAGAATTTAAAGATTACAGTTTGAGGATTTTTGTCTTTCGAAACCTTATACATTTTACTAATTACCATCATACAATTTACAGATAAATCATTTGTGGTATTGCTTGAGTTAGCAACCTGCAAAGTGACGTTAAGTACCATTTTTGAGTGCTGGCCCTTAAAGACATGTAAAGTTTCGGCTCTATGTTCTAACCAAGCTCACGCCATTCCTTAATTGAATTTCTGTATACGAGGTGTGTTCAAAAGAAAAGGTGAATTTCGAATTTTTTCGAAAAGTATTTATTTATTCATCAATATCCACTAATATCATTTGCATTTCACGCAAACGTTGCATAACTTCCTTGTAGTATTCCTTATTAACCGTACGACCTGTTGGCAAGAACTCATGATGTACCACTCCATTGTAATCGAAGAAAACAGTGAGCAAAACCTTCACATCTGATCGAACTTGGCGTGCTTTTTTCGGTCTTGGCTCTTTTGGCCGCTTCCATAGGGATGATTGGGCCTTGGTTTCAACGTCATAACCATATACCCACGTTTCATCATCAGTTATGACCCTTTTGAGCAAATCTGGATCGTCGTTGACGTCATTCAACAACTCCTGAGCGATACTAATGCGACGTTGCTTTTGCTCAAAATTTAGCAATTTCGGAACAAACTTCGCTGCCACACGTTTCATGCCCAAAACATCCGAAAATTGCATGGCATGAGCCGATTGATATGCCAACATCCTCTGCAACTTCCCTAATAGTGATTCGACGATTTTCCAAAACCATTTTCTTCACTGTTTAGATGTTTTCTTCGTTTGTTGACGTAGTTGCAACTCCAGGACGCTCATCGTCATTAACATCTTCTCGGCCTTCTGTAAAGCGCTTGTACCACTTATAAACACTTTTTTGAGACAAAGCAGACTCGTCGAATGCCACAGTCAACTTTTTAAGTGCGTTGGAGCACTTTATTCCACTTTTAACGCAAAATTTAATACATATTCTTTGATCCATTTTTTTCAAAAGTAAAAAATCGAAAAACACAAAAACGTGACTAACCTTTCCAGTTGTCAAAAACAAACCACTAATCCAAAATGGCTGATAATGCTAACATATGATAAACATATGTATACCAACATAACAAAAAAAAAATCGATAATCGAAAGTACACAGCCCGCGAAAATTCAAAATTCACCTTTTCTTTTGAACACACCTCGTAGAACCCATGTAACGATTAGATTGACGTCTTGGGCGTAAACAAGCTTTCTCAGGGCCGGCAGTTTGTCGTCACGCCACTGCTACTCTTAAACGATGTTATCAAGAAAACCTAATCAAAATCGGTATATGTAATACAGGTATGGTACATTATAACTACCCACATGAATTCGCGTCGATGCGTCGTAATTGAATTTATAAAACAATATTAATTGGAAAATAGGTAGACAATATTATTATTCATGTGATATTCTGTCATACTAGATTTTGCATCCGAATTCACCCATGGTTTGTTCCCAGTTACGTTGTATCCTACAACACTTGATCACAGATAATAATTTTCTCGAATTATTTTCATCCGGATCTAAACAGATCTTCCTTCGCTCTTGCCATCGCAAGATAGAAATTTTCACGAGAGAAGTTATTGAGCCAATATCCTTGTGACTTTCTCGTTATTTCCTTCCATAAGTTTTTCCAAGTTCTGTTGTTTTCCGTTAAAACTCCAAACGTTCGAAATGAAACAAACAAGACACAGAAAAGAAAAAGGTAATGGTATCAGCTGGGACTGGGAATTGTAAAGGGAACGGCTGCGGTGCCTGTTTCATACAAAACTGAATTTTGGATTGGAGGCCAAAATACCCATCCAAACGGAATGATCTATTCTTTTAATTAAAGGTTTAGTAAATATCTAGTACGGATATTTTATTTCTTTTTGTTTTAATTTTTCAAGGATGTGCCATGAAAAAAAATCAATTTTCATCATTTTAGAGGCAGCTTAGAAAATCATTTGCGGGTTTATCGTACTTTAAAAAAAATATATCACATTTGCTACGTAAGTATGATTACATAAATAAAAATAAAACAAAAAAGGGTTTTTTCGGGTCGATATTTTAAATTCTGTATGGCAAATTTGTGTTCCACCGTAAATTGGTCTTTTTTTAATTTAATGTCCACCATAATGCTTATTTTAATATTTTAAAAATAAAATTAATTTTATATTTCATTATATTTTCAATGGGTTAAAACTTTTTTTAAATCATCGTTATCCCCTAAATAATTGTTAAAGATGCCTCTAAAATCGCGAAAAATCAATTCCTTTAATGACCGATATTTCATAAGGTAAAACAAAAATAAATTAAATACTTGTCATCCGTACTAGATATTTACTAAACGTTTAATTAAAAAAAAAGTAGATCATTCAGTTTGGATGGGTATTTTGGACTCCAATCCAAAATTCAGTTTAGTATGAAACAGGCACAGAGCCGTTCCCCCTTAATATTATCTTCAATGATTAAAAATATACTACAATAAGGTTTATAAGCTTCAATAAGTTATTCCAATAATTTAATAATAATAATAATTAGTATTTCTTTCTATATTATTTAAAAGTACACCCCTGCCGATTAAATAAAATTCTTTTCTCGAGCAAATTTTACCGCAGTTATTGTTATTTGTATTTACTTTAAATCGTGTGTTTTTTGAGCACACAATATTATTTATTATGCATACCAAATATAACATTATGAGTACAAAGGTCACAGAGTCCTTTATTTATGATGTGTCAGATAAGGGATGCCGCAGCTACCCCGTTAACCCCCCCGAGGGCGGCTTACCCTCGGTCCCTTATGTTTTCCCGGAGTCATTACTCATTACCGCAATGATTAACTTTTAGTTTAGCCGCCATAGATTAGTATTTGCAAATTACGAGATGCCCTTTTTTTATTAGTTATTTTTTTGTTTGTTTATTCGTATGTATTATGACTTTGACTGCAACAAATCTTCTCAAATAGTACCGTTTTATCAATTTCTGATTAAAATAAATAAAAACTTCAGTTTTTCTACGTCGTTAATTTAGCGGATTCCACGTGAAATATCACGGATATCTGCTAGGGTGTAAATACCGATTTCAATTATTTATATAATGGATATAATTTTTTTTAAATAAATATACAAAGGTTGCTTATGTAATTAATGCCTTGCCATACTCCAAAATTTGACTTAATTTTATGAATAGGTACCCACTATTCAAAATGGTAGAATTTTTGACAGTTTACAAAGTCAACTGCGCGTTGATTTTGCCATGTTATAATATAGGTACGTACGACAAATACGAGGGGTGTTCAAGTTCGAAGTAATTTTTATTTTATTTCTTAAAATAACCCTTTTCAAGATCAGCACATGTCATTATGTCGGTTTTAAATGCGATTTTCCAAACTCTTGAAAATATATGACTTTCGAATAGAAGCTGCTCATTTAACTGAAATCTCATCCCAGCAAGAAATATTTTCATTTAAGGCGGTGCAATGGGAAGTAATGCAAAATAATGTGTTTTTGGTTTGAAAATTGGATGGCCTAAAAATATCATAAATGATTTAATTAAATACTGCAAGTTAGAACACACCTTAGCCTTTAGTTTAACCGGTTTTTTTTTGGTGAGTCTTTTTATAAACCTAGAAAAAATAAAATATCAGACCTAAAAAAATGTTTTAAGTGCAAAATCTCCTACTTACTAACTTAACCCCTTTTCCGATATCGTTGTATTGTTCATCAATCAGTTTTTTTAGAATATGACCGTAAAACATTTTAATAATTATGCCCGAGCTTTACAAAATAAATTAAAACACACATTTTGGTGATGGTTTTTTGCGTAAATCGAAACATGCGGCCGGTGATAAGCGGGAATTTCAACCTTTTCGCCACTTGCATAATGAGTGCTTGATTTCGTTCGAATTTTAGGAAGTGGATCGCCTTAAAGGAGCAGATACATTTTGGAAGAGGTCTGATCTGTTAAATTTGGGGCATGGGAAACCAATGGATGACAATAGAATATATTTTGGCGTTTGTGTCGATGAATGAGCCAGTGCTTGGTCGTTATGGAATTGATTTTTGTTTACGTTTGGTCTGGGTTATTTTTCATTAATGGGAGGACGTAAATTGTCCAAATAACAATATTTGATAATTGTTCTTCCCTCTTCCAAGTTCCAAGTAATCACGAAAAAAAAACCTTGAGTACTTCAAAAAACTGAAGTCATGTCTTTGCCGGCCAATGAATCAATATTTAACTTCTTGGGCGGCCTATCTCCTCCCCTTGTCCACTGTTTAGATTACTCTTTAAAATTTGTTTGGGAATAATGAATTTAAATAATCAGAGAAACACATAAATTTTTTACTGAAATAACTGACTCCAAAGGACTGCCACCGCGGATATCATCTTCGATGGATGTTTTGCCTCTTTTGAATTCAGCATTTTGTCACAATGTTTTGGATAGGTGGTAGTCATTGTTAGCCATTTTGTCACAATGTTTTGGATGGGTGGTAGTCATTGTTAGCCATTTTGTCACAATGTTTTGGATAGGTGGCAGTCATTGTTAGTCATTTTGTCACAATGTTTTGGATAGGTGGAAGTCGTTGTTAGCCATTTTGTCACAATGTTTCGGATAGGTGGTAGTCATTGTTAGCCATTTTGTCACAATGTTTCGGATAGGTGGTAGTCATTGTTAGCCATTTTGTCACAATGTTTTGGATAGGTGGTAGTCACTGTTAGCCATTTTGTCACAATGTTTTGGATAGGTGGAAGTCGTTGTTAGCCATTTTGTCACAATGTTTTGGATAGGTGGTAGTCACTGTTAGCCATTTTGTCACAATGTTTTGGAAAGGTGGAAGTCGTTGTTAGCCATTTTGTCACAATGTTTTGGATAGGTGTAAGTCGTTGTTAGCCATTTTGTCACAATGTTTTGGATAGGTGGTAGTAATTTTTAACCATTTTGTCACACATGATTTATAGTGTTATTGCCATACAAAAATACAAAATCAATATTTGTACATTTTTCGATTTTCAACGTTTCATAAAAAAAGTCAAACACATCCCATTCGAACTCATGTCAAAACTAAACTAAGACATATCGCATTAAAGTTTAGCCAGGACGCTAATAAAGGTTGGCATTACAAAATAAAATTACTTTTAGCTCCATAGATCATCGCCTTTATGTCAGTTCTACCTAGCAAATTTATAATATTTATTTGCAATTTTCCTTGAGCGCCTTATCATTCATACTTTATGGTGTGATGAATAATGATAATCAACACCTAAAAAGCTTCAGCCTACCTTTGGTCAAGGAGCAATGAACGCCACTGAGTTCTACGAAATTTTTGAACTCCCTACGCATAATATGTAAATTTTGATTACAGATTTTCAACTTTATCTGTTCAGGTGGCCAAAAGAAGAACTACAGAACAAAGTAAATATGTTTGCACTTGTAGCCGCAATACATTGAATATCGACGTTCCCAACTGCACAAATAAGTTTGTAAATCAGTACATTCGTTTTTAAACCCCCCATAGTGTAATTCAGAAAATTTTCATTTTGAACCTTTAATAATATATAATATCTCTGAAATCGTGTTTGATTTTACAATATAACATAATATTGATTACAATTTTTTCAAAATATTCGAATTCACTTTGTGGCGTCATTATTAATAAATGAATTAAAAATTATTTTGTATTCACCACTTATATATAGATATGCGTATAATATTGATTAATTTACAAAATAAATATATAAACAAATTTCCTGATTATAACGAGTATGTATCGGAACTGATTTGATGTTTGATTCGATAATATTTCATTATAATTATGAAAATAATGGCCTGGCTAATTGAGCTTTTTTTCATTTCAAAGTTCAAACTGCAAAATTAATGCATTGGATATGATAATTATATAATACTTAGTACTCGCATCATCACTGTAATCACCGTGTGTTCTAATGACAACAATATCTCTGAATATTTCTCAAGGTGCCCTTGTATCGACACTGATTTCCGGCGGAAAATTCAAAAGAAAACTCGATAATTACAAGACCGCGTATTGTTAAAATATATTCACGAAATGTTGAATAATATCAGTAATGTAATTTCCCGAAATCTTAAAACGCTCCCGAGACATCCAATTGTAATTGGTCGCGTCAATTTACGCCATTGATGCGATTGACAATTGCTAATTGATCGTTTACAGAAGCAATGAGGTTGTCTCCTACGACGGAATTTCATGTTTTTTTTTTTTTTTTTTTAATTTTTAAAAATTTTATGTAAATCAAATTTAATAATGTTATAATTAAGTTCTGCAAGTATTTTTAGTTGTTATCATTGTGACAGCTGTTTCGGCGTTTAAGGCCATTTTCAAACTGTCTAAACAGCTGTCACAATAATAACAACTAAAAATACTTGCAGAACTTAATAATAACATTATTAAATTTGATTTACATTAAATTTAAAAAAAAATAATTAAATGGAGTTCTACGAATTAAACACAAAACAATTAATGAATTTCACGTTACTTACGAGAGTGTTGTATGATTTGAAGTTTTAGAAAATACTGAATAGCACCGAAGACATAAGCCATCAACATGTTGATAATCTCGTCGGCCAGTCGGGAAACGGGTGACGTCACGGTTCATAAAATGACTAGCTATATTATACATACGGCAGTGTCCGTTATCTAAAAATATGTGCTCAAATATCACGAGGCTAGAGAACAATTGAAATGTTTTTTTTAAATTTTATTTTTTATATGAAGCGGTACTTGGTGATGTGCCATTATAATTTAAAAGTAAAATTTCAGTATTATACTGCCCTGAAGAAGCTACGGTAGTGGCGAAACCCGTCCGCCAAAAGTTTACTCGTATACGAAATAAAAGTTATGTAAACAAAGTTATTGTTTTATTTTTTAAATTTAAAAGTTGTTTATAGATACTAATATTATATTACTAGGGGGACCTGAAAATTTCGCGTTAATTTACAGCAAAAGCGGTGCTATTTTTCAACATTAATGATGTTACGTTAACTTTTTGTTTATTATTAGCCCCGTTTTTTTTTCTTTTAAAATAATTATTTGATTTATTTACTATTCGTAAAATATTTGCTAACTTGCGGCGTTTTCGGCGTGAAATTAGCTGCGTTCCATTTATGGCTATTCAAGCTTGCATATATATATTATCTGTTATTTCATATATAACCATGGACAAATAAATATTCAGAATGTATAATCTTGCTTTCTTATTTTAAAATAACAGAAAATTTCGCGTAAAAATTCGCGTTATCGCATGCGAAAGTCTCTATATGAATTACTGATGATGGGCGACACATTCGAGATTCCATTAATTTTATTCACATTATCACTTTTTTTTGCTGTTGCTTTGAAAATACAGAAATTTCAGCGGTGAATAGCGAAACGCAACTCGCCCTTTGCTCCATCACACACGGCTTATTTCCACAAGACTTGATAATTATTCGTGAATTAAATTATGATTAAATCGTTCTTTGTAATCTCCATGTTATTTCTTGTTGGTAATTGAACGTGTTACGATGCGTACTCCCTATAAATCAGAGTTTTCCAAACTTATGACTTACCGCCCTCCTTTTAAATTATACTTTTATTCCGCCCCCACCCTCTCCGGGAACACTGTATGACTTTTATTGATATCATAATTACATTAATAGTGTTGCAATACTTTATTATTATTTTTTGTATTAACTCCACACAGGATGTCATCTTTGGGGATGCTGTTTGAAAAGATACATTTTGAAATTAAAATTTAAAGCTTTTTATTAAAACATACAACATGAATGGTTGAAAGTGCATTGAAATTCAGTCAATGTTTTTTTTTTACTTTTAACCTTTGGAACGCCGAGCTCCCGCGATCTAGTACTTCGGTAGTATGCCGATAGTAAATTTGAGTATATATTCGTAATAACTTACTTGTTTCTGTAAATTGTATCGTCTTAACAGATAATGTGTTCTATCATAAGTAGATTCCTTAGAATAGCTACTTATATTCATTAACAGTTATCATTTTGTATTAATTGATATTTTTATGTGTTATTATTGTAACCTATCGAATTTATTGCATTGCCCTGCACGCCATCTAGATTAAAGCATTATTCATATTATTCAGAGAATTTTTTCAACATACCGATCGGATACGCCGGTATTCAACGGATTCAAATTTTGCGTGTCCGATGGGTATTTCGGCATACTAAAGGTTAAATAAAGTATTTTAATATATATTGACCGATCAGTGGCTGAGTTGGCGATGCGTCTCGGTCACCCAGGCGTCGTAAGTTAAATTCCTCGACTGGCTAAGTTCTCCACCACGACACAAGCAACATTTTCCGCTTACTGCGATGGTAGTAGGAGGTTTCAAATATTTTCAGGTTATTCGTAGCCCTGGGATGTTTGTCTTTCTTTAAAAAAAATATGCATGAACGATTAATGTGTATGATTCTTGCAACAGTGCATGACTATAAACCTGAATGGTGAAGTTATCAATTTTTTTCAGCACCTTATTGTTCTTGTTGCCTCCCGATGTCCCCTGATCAATTACCGCCCCTTTAGAACTCCCCAGGGGGGACAATATCGCCCACTCGGGGAATCACTGCAATGGTCTTTCCGCTGAGAGCTCTGTTGCAACCTCTCTTTGTAACGACGGAGAAGTTACGACGGAGCTATCACCGGCATGTCTATATAAATAAGCCTTGATTATTGGCCCCTCTCGGTTGAATTCAGCCCGTGGCTTGATACTGACACTGAACAACAGGCTATTGGCATTCCTTGCCTTTCCTTGACACGCTCCGTTTCTTTAGACTAAAAACTTACAATCCATCTTTCTCCATTGAAATGAACCAATTAATATCATTAAACAAACCACTAATATTAATATTTTACTCACGATATGCTACATAATATGTGCATGGATTATGTTCAGTCGTGTTTCGTGCCCATATTTATGGATATTATTGATTCCTTCACGTATTCATCAACTTCAATTTTTTTAATACTAAGGGCATCAACTTACGTTTGGGGCCCGGTTGTTTTAACGCCCCCACATTACTTGACAACTTCACAAATCAACAATTAGCGCTATTTTGAATTTTTAGACATTTAGTTGTTTCTTAGCCCAACAACGTTTTCTAATTTTTTATGTTCAATTAATCAGCCGTTGATTAAGCATAAAGCAAAAATTAATTAAACACTGAGAGGCCGAAATCGGCGTTTGACGGGCCCTTTAAATGTCAAAATATTCCAAATGGCGTTGATGGTCGATTTGTCAAAATCGAAAGGATTTGAATTTCGACAGATTGTTGTAATTATAGAGTATTAACATGGAGATGTTTCATCAAATAGAAGTGGATAGATCAACAAAATTTCACTGAATTCCCCGTTTTTTATTCAACTTTTACTTAAAACACCTCCACATTTTAAAACTTTAAACACAATGATCTCAGCTGGAAATTTTTGTGGGTTACGCCACTTCTGCGGTGACCACCTCAATTGCAAATCGGTACAGATCACACCTCTGTTTATTGAATAGATTTTGTTAAGCAATATTATTTGCCATTTATTCATGAAGTTGTGAGATAAGGATTTATAGCTCCACACTGATAATAATTTCCCCTTTGTGACTGACTATTGTGAAATCTAAGGTAATAAAATGACCCTTTTTCTGAAGGCTGCAAATGGTGCAAATATAACTGACAGAAATTGATCTAAGTTTCAACCCAATTCTTATGAAATTCACTAAAAATGATATATGAGCTTTTCTTCGTCATTGTTTTTATTTTATTTTTATAGTGTACACAGAATAATATTTTGCAAATGTGATTTTTTTAAATTCGTATTATCAATTTTAATAATCCCATCCATTACAATATTATTATGTAATACAAGTCATGCCTTTCCCTTTTTTTTTAAACATTTATGCTTCTATTATTTCGCCGACTAAAATCCATGTAAATCCTCATTAAAGTTGTTAATCCTTAATCACCCTTCCTTGACAGGTTGATCGTTATTCACCGTATAAAATTGTACCCTTTCAACCTGTACATGTGCAAATGTACTTTACCTTTGTTTTCCCAATTTTCTTTCAAATGATGGGGATTATTCTACTGTCGTATTTTTTTTATGTTACACCACACCCCACACAGGAGATTCACCGGACAGAGTCAAGGTTCTTTTGCATCTGTATCAGGGTAGTTTGTCATTCGATTGAAGAAATATGGGAGATTTTTTAAAGAATTGGGAAAGATCCACTTGTAAAATCCTGTAACTGAATATTTATGGTTTCTTCAAACGATTGGTATTCACTTTGTGGTGTCACTATTAATTTTAAAAAAAATTGTTTACACCGCTTTACAAATATACATAAATATCTACGTGTTTCGACAGCAATGCTGCCATCATCAGGAATATATGAATACTAAAAAAGTATAGACAAATGATTAATAATCAATTGATTGATAATCACAAATGACAGCATTGCTGTCGAAACATGTAGATATTTATGTATATTTATAAAGTGGTGTAAACAAACAATATTTTTTAAATTAATTAATTAAATATTTATGTTTTGATAGAAAGCAGTCACTTTGTGGTTAGACATATTTAATGAAAATAAAACAATAACTTTGTTTATAACCACGAGAATTTTATTTAATTTTATTACGACCGACCGGTTTCGCTTAACATAAGCATCTTCAGGGTACAAAAATTAAACTGTAATTAAACAGTTTAATTTTTGTACCCTGAAGATGCTTATGTTAAGCGATACTGGTCGGTCGTAATAAAATTCTCGTGGTTATAAACAAAGTTATTGTTTTATTTTCATTAAATATTTATGTGTTGATCATTATTGTCCTACCCTTAGAGCTCCGGTGTCTTTCTGATACTTGCGTAGTTTATTAGAATAACCGAGAAGGTACAAAAGAGTTATCAGCGGTATATCTTTACATTATATTTTTAAGTTCTAAATTTAAGTTTTTTCTGAATATCTAACGCTACTCAGAAAAACACTGAATATCGTTCTGAAGTATTTCATTTGAACGAACGTTTGGTGTTTTTTTTTGTAATTTCTATTATAAATTTATTAACAAAATTGAATGTATCTTTTTCCTGAATTAGGTTGGACGTCCAATATGCAGTTTATCCAGTGTGTGTATTATGTGGTTCGACATAATAATATAATACCTATAACTATGTAATTATGTAGGCTTATGTCCAGTCGGTGAAATACAAATAATTAATGTATAATTTTTCCATCCGCAGGGGCTACCGTGGTATCGTGGCGAGTGAACAACCAGGAACAACTTTTTGTGAGGTAGGTGCTACCTTACATTATGCGACTTTTGGGATGCAGTTTATCAGTGAATTTTCGGATTATTTTGCCAAAACTGGGACCCACGTTGGCCGATAGCAATTAATTCTATGGTGGATTTTGCTAAAATCAAGACACAAATTGGTTGATTGCGATGAATCTATGATGGTTTTAGCCTAAACCAGTTATGCACAACCTTTTTAGCCTGAGAGCCAATTTATCCATTTAAATGTTGTTCGCGGACTGCAGGGGGTAGGGTAAATACAGAGTCAGTGGTGTACTAAAACGGATACTTTTAAATATATTTTACATATATACTGTCGGTTTTTATCATTTTGAAATAATATTACAGAACATAAAAAATGTTTATACTTTTAGGCGATTTATTTAAAATAGACAAACAAAAGTTTTTTTTTTTAAAAGAAAGACAAATATTCCCTTGTTACGAATAACCTGACAGTATTTTAAAATCTCCCACTACCATCACAGTAAGCGGAAGATGTTGCTTGCGTCGTAAATGGAGGAGTTGGCCAGCCGAGGAATTGAACTCACGACGCTTGGGTGAGACCCAAACGCGATACCAACTCAGCCACTGTCGGTCCATGCCAACTCTGTCACTGAGTTTGTCGCGATACCTTTCGTATTTTCTAAAACAGAACGGATAACGTTAAGTATTTGATTGTAGTAAATCCGGATTGCTATCTAGTAAATAAGAAATATCAAAATCTCTTCGGTTATATGTTTTCAGAAATAAAATTTGGAAGCTTACTCTTATAAAATGAAACGGTTTACAAATGTCATAAAAAAAGACCACCGCAGGCGAAAGATTTGCATGGTTTAAAATCAAACCAATGAATTGTGTTTGTATGAATCTTTCCGAAAATTAGATCCAAACAAATTTGGTCAAGAAATATTTTGTATTTCTACAAAATGAAAAATGCATTTAAAATGCATCAAACGTATTATGTAGATTCCAAAAAAATTCTACGTTGTAGGTAAAACCCCAAAATCGGAACTTTACAGGGGACTGGTTTAAAGAGACAGAAGCATGGTGGAAGTTAAGCTTTTGATCATTTTGCACCAAATTTGGGACGTAATTGGCAATGGAGGTCCTAAATTTGTCTATTTTAAAATCTCCCCTGTAAATTTCCGATTTTGAAATTACGATACTTTACGTAGGAGTGATCGATATGTCTGTAAAGGCTTATTATTTTAAGCGGCCGATTCAAAACTTTGAAGACAGCCTGAAGTATGATTTGATGACAATGTCAAATTTAATGGGATTTAAGTCTAAAAAAAACAAGTCGTTAGTATCCTCGCTAGTTCCCTTTCACCGCTCTATCCGACCAATGTAACGCATCCTCCACATTTATTCCACCGTCGGGTGCAACACGATATGTATACACGATAATGTATTCCTACATATTTTTAAAATCCGTTCGGTTCGCTATCGTCTGCGAGGGACACTGTATGAATAATTAAAGTCCTTTATTCGATTTCAAAAAACACAATTACCCTGGAAAAGAGAACGTGTTTCGTTGCGCAGTGGGAGGAGGGTGAGTAGCGGGGGGAGGTGGCTTCCGCGCCTTCTGGGGCAAAAACTAACTAAGCAGGGAAGCTTCGTAATAATCCACGAGACAAGTTAACCGTATTAACTGCTGGATTGCTGTTGCCATTTCGAAGCTTTTTGTTCATGCTATCAATTCATCATTGTTATTTTTAAAAGTTGGCTCGCGTTTCTATTTCTGTATTAAATAAGCTAAAACACACCTTTCCTTATTTAATTTATTAATTACTAGTGTGTAGGTACTATCCGCTTCACTCGAGGTTCAACAATATTTTTT
Source organism: Halesus radiatus (assembly GCA_022606495.2). Classification (NCBI taxonomy): domain Eukaryota; kingdom Metazoa; phylum Arthropoda; class Insecta; order Trichoptera; family Limnephilidae; genus Halesus; species Halesus radiatus. The sequence goes on from JAHDVE020012440.1 coordinate 86,227, forward strand.
TTTATTTTCCTGCATCTTACGTCTTGTCTTAAGTCGGGTCTCACCTCATCTTTTAGATTACTGAGAACAGGTTTTCCATGTCCTATAGACATAGAAACGCCCAATGTTGAATGGACTTCATTTTTCGTTCTATGAAGTTGACCATGGAAAGATAAAGTGGGAACCCAGCATTACATTTTGATACTACAAACTTTAATATGAAAATGACGCTGGAAGCTTGATATAGTTTCTTTGATCTAGAAATACTGGACAAATAAAGGTGTGAAAATTCATCACACCAGAACTCACCGTTTAAGAATTTTCCGGGCTTGCCAGATACTAAATTAATTAGTAACAATCATAATATTATAGTGTCAATGATAATTATATATTTATTAAAATATTAATCAAGCTCCGTAAGTATTTTATCAATCTATGAGTATGATAGAGAGAGGACTCGTGGATATCTATATTTGGTCATTATACTCATTATAGCTGAAGCACCCAAACATGCTTCCATTTCAATGGTATTATCAGTAGGTGTATCTGTCAGACCCTGCGATATCTGTAGATGCGATAATTACTGCTTATAAATAATTATATAACATGTGATTTTAAGCTGCTTTATAACATATGTTCCTTTAAGTACTCGTATGTGTACACTAATACTTAGTTCAAACCATGAACATTAATGTAAAACAGATCAGACGCCATATTCTTTGTTCCATAGTTTTCAATTTGTAGTATTTTCTATTCTATTCAACATTGTGCTTCTCTTCTTTAGGTATTCTATTGCATAGATAATAATAATTCGATGATTTGTGAAAATCACCTCAAGGGCACTGTAAGCCTGTTCTTACCAATGACTAAGTTCTCACAGATCTATTTCATAGATCATAGAATAGATGAGGTGGGAACGTGGGTTAACTAAAATCGTGAGTTCACAATAGCTTGTTAATCTTTGTTTTTGGTCTGGGGATATGTTTTTTTGTGTAACCCTTCCTTTCATCTTAGAAATTTCATTTGACATCCTCGCATATCATATTTATATGTAACGACATTCTATACTTTCCTATAATTTCTCATTGGGTTAATACACAAATCAATCAATGCCGAATTCAATAATCTACAATCTTCTATCGCTCTTCACAAAATGGTCCCTTATCTAAATCAAAATAAGGTACTCGTTAGATAAATCGTTCAAACATAGTTGGTGCCGCAATATCTTTACACTGGGGGTAATAAAGTCATCAAAATGACCCAACTATCATTCTATATGGCTTAATTTAGTTTTATCAATAATGCTTTCGAAAATGCTTAATTTAATTAAATAAATCGTTTAGTTGAACCAAGCCAAAGGCAAACCGTTGATAGCTCCGTTGCAATCTCTCCCCCTTTCTTATTTATAGACATATCTTGTATCAAAAATAGGAGTTACAGCAGAGTTCTCAGGTAGTAAATGGACAAATGTGTGTTTACGTCACAAGTACACTCACGACAACATGATAATGTACATTTAAACACCATACATACACAATATGGCAAGCAATCCATTAGCTACTAGGGGAGCAGTTTATATAGTTGCCTTCCAGACGAAATTAAAGAAGAAAAAATGTCTGGATATATTTAAAAAGAAATTGTTTCATCTAAAATTAAAAGAAACAAAATAATTAAAATGTACAATATTGTAATGTATTTATGAATTATTTACATTCTAATTATGAAAATGTAAATTTTTTTTCTCTAATAAAAAAAATTTATGATAATAATAATTGGATGATTTGTATAGCGCCGTTTTTGTGAAAAATCACCTCAAGGGCGCTGTACAAATATTTCTTAACTAATTATGTACAACATACTTACCTGGCAGGTCGCTTCAGATGAACACAGTTTTATTAGAAAATTTGTTTATAGAGATGATAGTTTTACATGGTTATTTGTTGCTCCTTTTCTATTGATGTTACATTTATTAGAAGATTGGTGGCACAAGAAGAGTTGGTATTTATTGAAATATTTATAATTTTTAGGACTGGAAAGTATTCATAAAATGAATTTTAGGACTCAAAAATATCTATAAAATTACCTTAAAAAGCGTAAGAAGCTTTTAATAAATATTAACTTTTTTTTTTTACACTTTGGTTATTTACAGTGTTGCGGGCCGTGGACGCGTTTGCGCACCGATGCGTGAATTTTTTAATTTTATTTTTATTTATTTAATGACTTTAGGTAACTACTAACCGGCTAGCCTAGCTAAGTAATTTGAACTGTATTTTTGCCTTTTGACGTGTAGTGTATTCAGTACAAAGAAAGCAATCCATTATTACGAGTTATAGCCATTTAAGATTGTTTCGAGTTTAAAACAGCTTTAGATTTACATTGATAACTATTGCAAATACCTAAACGAATTTTGTCAATATTTGGATTCGGAAATTTTGTCCTGATAATGCCCCCTTTCGTTGTTCATCGTTTAAATATCGGACTTATGTTGTGATATAAATAATGCCATTTGATTAATGGTTCACACGTCGTTATCTTATATGATTTTTGGGTAAGTACCTACTTACGTCTAATTCAGAATCATTTTGGAAACTGTAGATTATGTTCAAAATGATTCCGAATAAAACGCGAGTACATAATTTAGTTGCAGAAATATTAAGGTTATTCTAATTGGGTGGTGATATTCCATAATAATATGAAATTCATGTTTAAAAACCTTATAAATAAGTAGATCTAAGTTATAAAGGCTTTTGTAAATATAAATTCATATTAATATTTAGGATGGTTTGAGAATATAGCGGAAAATGGTCGGTTTGAGAAGAGCGGGTTTAGTTGGATGCCCTCCCCGCCCCTGCGAACTTGGCGTTCGTCTGCAGAATTTGCCATCGTGTTTTTGCCTCCGGTCTCGCCACATTCCCTTTACCGCTTCTTTCTCATAGGATTCCGCTCCTCCCATCTCCCATCTTGCCGAAGACAAATGGTCGCGGCCAGTTGGGCCCTTCCCTCCCACTCTAATTACATCCTCTCTCCCTGTCGCCTCTATCACCGGCCTCCATCATAACACAATCGGTCGATAAGCATTCGCAGTCACCCACTTGCGTATCACACTCACCACTCACTGTTCTCTGTCTCTTCTCTTCTCTGTTCGCTGTATCCATGTCCCTCCGTGTGTGTGCTCCCTGCTCAAGCTAGCCAAGCAAGCACCGAGCCAGTACCTACAACTAGTACCTACCCAATCATTACCAAGTACTATCCACTAAATAGGTCGTGGACCCTGCAATTTAAGATATTGGGATTTAAGATAATTACAATTACCATCAGTCTCTGAAAGCATAGGGCAAAAATTATAAAACGTCTACCGTTTCCGTTGCTGTACAACGTACATTACCCCTTTTTTATTAATATTCATATCAGGTCTAACGTAATAATTACGATATGAATTACTTTGACAAAAATTCGGCTCTGTTTTATTTTCTAATTTTTTTTTACTTACCTAACAGAATACTGATTAATATTATGGAAGAAATTACATTTTAAGATCAGAAATTATAACACAACAATTTTTTCAAGATGGCGCGTAGTTAAGTTTTTCTGATTTATCTAAATGGGACAAAGGGCAATCAAGTTTGTCGCATTGCAATAACATAATTTTTAGTATCAGGAGTAAAGGTTTTTTCATAAATCGAAATAATTTTGAATGTAACAATATAACTAGATGTAATTATATGTTGTCCTCCCTGAAGTGGCACCGATTCCACTTTTAAGAGGCAACCGCGAAGTTATACAAAAAACTTTTTATCGAATTATCGCTTGTTGTCAATCTATCTGATCTAATGGGTGCTAAGCAGCTTTTACTCCTATTCATGCAATCTGTTTGCATTTGTAGACCCCACAATCTTTTGGCTGACAGTACTTGTCCAGTGGTAGACTTTAGAGGCAGAGTACAAGTGGGTAGTTAGTAGCTACCCTAACGGACGACCCCGCTAACGAAGGCAAACTGGGAAACAGCGCCAACATTAGGCAAAGCTTTCAACCCCCTGAGCCGGGTCCAAATCTCTCGTCACGACTAACAAAAGCTGTATTAGCTTACATAATTTATAATACGTGCACGTGCGAGAATTTCCCTTTTTTTGCCCCCCGGCGTATTCTGGAATAAACAGAGGCTGCGAGAACCCTACGTCCCGTTTCTTTGCCACGTTTTTCATACCCACTGAAGTTTTCCAACTTCCTGTTTTTGTTATAAAATATATGGCGCAGACTGATCCTTAACCGAATTTTCAAATAAACATTAATGAATATAGAAGGAAGTTGCCCCTGAGCCGTTATCTGTAATGTTGCTTTAAAACTGGAGGTTCAATTAGTTAGTTCAATTCCAGAAGTCATAATTACAGGGTGTGCTACTGCGAAAGACTTATATTCTGGGGGGTGATTAGGTAGGTCATTTGAAACCTAATTTCCATGAATAATGTCGCCCAAATGCAGCTTTGGGAAGCTTGTCTTATTTATCTGCAATTTTTATGTAACAGGATAAAAGGATGTGAAGATATACTGTTTATGTTTATGCTAGGATTTGTTTAGGAATATATAAGATTTTATTTATTTTTTATTATTTTCTAAGTATTACTTACTACACCAATGAAGAGAACCGGCTCTTGAGTTTGATGTAAGAGTTAAACATGTTAATGACAATAAGAATACGTAGTTAAACATAATAAACAGGGCCATATTATTAATGGTTTTTGTGTTTAATTCGTAGGACTCCATTTAATTTATTTTTTTAAATTTAATGTAAATCAAATTTAATAATGTTATTATTAAGTTCTGCAAGTATTTTTAGTTTTTATTATTGTAACAGCTGTTTCGGCGTTTAAGGCCATTTTCAAACTGGTTAATCCACATTGTGGCGACTTATTTTTATGATTTTCTTTACTCCCACCCCATTGTAATTTGGACGGGTTTTAAAAAAATAATGATAATGTGAACATACTGAGAATTATATATTCACCGCTTCTCTGTGTGTTCATATTATCAAAACAATATAACACATTTTAATAAATCAATTAAGAAAACAATACCAGTTAAATACGAGGAAACACATTATAAATGTGAAAACCTCACAGAATTCAGAATTTTAATTGTTTTCTAACTAAATCGGTTTTACTGATATTAAATAATTATTTTTTTTAAAACCCGTCTAAATTGCAATGGGGTGGGAGTAAAGAAAATCATATAAATAAGTCGTCACAATGTGGATTAACCACAGTTTGAAAATGGCCTTAAACGCCGAAACAGCTGTCACAATAATAAAAACTAAAAATACTCGCAGAACTTAATAACATTATTAAATTTAAAAAAGGGGCTATATTAAGTACTAGACATTAAGTGGCATTAATGGATGTAAATATGGCTCATAATATCATTTATCGATTGATTATTTAACCTAATTTCGAAGTATATGCGGGGTTTGGCTTCGTTCCAGGCAATTAAAAAACACCATTTCCCAATAAAAATTGTCATTATTTCTTTAATTTTTTAAATGACCTTTGATTGAATCGAAACGCAATGAATTCTAAATGCGACACTCTTTACATTATTTATGCCCACGTATAGCCAAATGGGTATTATGATACAGAGCAAATTGATCCTCGTATAATAATTCACCCAGTCGTTGGTATAGCACGTAATGAGTTCTGTATACAAAAAAAAACATTGTACTCGATTTAAATCGTGATAAGTTGTAAGTGATAAACCTTGGATAGGGCTATTAAACTTTTTGCTACCGTTATAAAATACGTAATTTTACATGAAAAACCTACGGTAAAAACACATCGACACTCGATTCGATCAAACCAATCGGACAGATTGCAAAGCATTAAACAATAATTAAGTTTTACAAATCTTGGAGGTATGGGGCTCTACACTGAGAGCTCCGTTGTAATTTCTCTTTCTGCTGCTTGCATCGTTTATGAGAAAGAGGGGGAGGTTACAGCGGAGCTATCAGCGGTTTTTATGCCTTAATTACAGCGGTCCGTTATTATCGCGGAGTCGATAAAAGTTATCAAAAGATAAAGTCAATGTTATTGGAATAAAGATTCTGTGACGTTGACTGATGTGACTTTTTATGAGCAGGTACCTGCGGAAGTGAAAACATTTTCCCTATGCCGATTATTTATATGAAGATAATATTTTTCTCGATTATTTTAAATAATATTAATGTGATGACTGATGACAGTGATGACACTACTTACCATTTACGCCGTTTTTTGTTTACGTTACGAAGATGTTAACTTTTTAATCGTTTTTTTTACAACACGCAACTCCAAACCATTATGTATTATTATGTTTTAAATTTCATATCTTTTGGCAGGACGGGAAATAATTATTAACCAATTAAAGTATTGTCATCGATATTGAAATACAGATAAAGGAAGGGTTGTTTCTGTTAGGCGACACATATATGTATGTAAAAGTAAAAAAAAAGCCATTTACCGGAAACACAAAATTTGCTTTAAAAGATCAATGAACTATAAAAAGTAATAACTTTAAAAATAAAATAATAACTTTGTTTACATCACTTTTATTTATACTTTAGCCGACCGGGTTTCGCTACTACCGTAGCTTTTTCAGGGCAGTATACAACTATTTAGTGCAATAAAAAAAGACATCATAATATTTTTTTTTGTATTTTTTCACCCTCCGTGTTAGGGATGTTGTGTTATTGTTATCTAAAGGCTTTATTTTGTGGGTTTCGTGTTCCCCAATGTAATAAATAGGAACCTGAAAATTTCGCGTTACTTTTGGTGAAATTCGCGTTATTTTGGGAAAGCGGTGTTATTTTTCAGCAAATGTGGTGGTATTTTGCAACAAAGGCGTTGTTGTGTTTCCTTTTTAGTATGTGGGACAAAATTGGGATATCCTTTATTATATATGTTTTTTTTTTTTAAATCGATAAAAGAATGGCGGGTAGGTACGCGGTGTTTTCCAGATAAAATTAACTGCGTTCCATTTTATGGATATTCTAGCTTTTAAAAACCATAGACAAAACTATATTTAGAAAGTATATTATTATTTTCTTATTTTATAATACAAGGATATGGAGTGAAAAATACGAAATTTCGCGTCAAAGTGGCAAAATTCGCGTTATGGCTAACGCTAAATTTGTGGGTCTTTAGCAATTAACAATAAGTTTTAGACTAATGCCTATTTTATTTAAGTACATACTCGTATACAAATAACAATAATTAGGTATAAGAAACGATAATCTTTAGTTATATGTAACAAAATTTTAAACACTTTTTCTGGTAGAGTTGAAAGTATTATAACCAGCTGATGTGTACCCGGCCTTGCTAGAGATTTTATTTTTAATAAAGTTATGAAATTGCGAATTCTTGCTTGTCGCTTGGGTGCCTTAATTGATTTGACAGCGAAAGTATCTCTAAACAAATAAACATTGATTTTGAAAGTTTATTTCATTGCAAACATTAATTTTTCAAAATATCTAAATAATAAAGTTCTTAAGTAGGTACCTACTTGTGTTTTCCGTTTTGAAAATATTGCACCCAAACAAACCTTCTTTTGAATATGTAATCTGTGGCTAACCAGAGTGGTATATCTATGGGCTAACCTCAATACCGCATGGCGGGTTCAATGTTTTTCATACTAATTTTAAAACATTATAGCAACAGTTTTACATATTGGATTTCACTCAAACTACTCTCTAAACCTTCCCGGCACTAATGCGAACAAACTGCTATTTTTAGCGAAACGGTCTAGTAATTTTCGAGAATGTCGATGACAGACAAAACAAACATTCATTTTTTTTATATATATAGATTTATGTCCTTGCGTAGGTATTTTTTTTTCCGCTTTTCGGAACAAAAGGTTTATGTTGGCTATAAAAATACCAACCTTCAATATTGTGGTCTGGTAAATAGTTACGAGAATAAATTTTAAAAGGCCACTGCAAGCCATTGCTATTTAGATTTTGTAACGTACGCGGAAACGTGAAAACCCGCTGCATAAACGGACAACTACTGTGTCCAGATTTTATGTAATCCCTAATTTATATGGGGCAGCAAATTTATTGTGTGAATGTGATCAATAGCTGAAATATTCGTATGAAAAATTTCGTAATAATTTTTCTAGCGTTTTTAATTTGCAATTGTTTGGAGTAGGTACGGGTCTCACGTCCAACACATACTTAATTTTGTGTGTATCGGTGCATATGTGTACACTTCAGACAGTGATGTCCTCGAGAACGTCACTGAGAAACGTCATCTTGGTTCTCCCTGCTTATTGTTTTTATGCGAAAAAGGGACAACATTATCGAATTTGAATATTCGAAAAGTTTTTACAGTTAATCGAAAGTTTTACCGGCTGTTCTTTTTATTATATCAAAATTGACTTTTATTTAATTTTACTTGAATTTTCTTTTCTGAAGTAGAATAATAAATTTGAAGCATGCTGTATGCAAGCAATTCCTCTTTATGGGTACTGTGTTGGCATGAAATCACGCTGCGATTCTTATAAACTGTAAAGGTCGGTCTTCTCTTTTGGGGGAAACAAAAATTTGATACCTTAGTTCAATAGGGAACTAACTCAAAATACCTCATTTTAAGAAAACTGGATTTGAAAACGTTTCATGAAGACATCACTGTCACATCACCTACAACATAACAATAGATGCAATATGTAAGTAATTTATCAACCTATCATATCATAGGTGTAAATGGCTACATTTATTAAGTTCCAAACGGAAACATTTGACATGTTTCTCCATTGAACTAAGAATGTGCTGATTTCACTATAATTCCATAAAGAATTATCTGACTACATAATTAGGACGAATTAGACTTATTTTTTTATTGAAATATGAGAAGGGAGAATTTCTTTACCATTTTTCATCATTAACTCAAAACCCAGAAATTTTTAGTTATTTCCCTATTGAACTAAGGTATCGAATACGTTTTTCTATCGTAAAGTAATAATGATAATAATATTTCCTTCTGTTTCTGCACAATTTCCTTCCCAAAGGGTCGAGTTCCATAACTTCTATAAGGCATCCATATTGTTGGCCTGGGTGAATTCAAAGTGCAAGCAACTAAATTGTGTGGCAAGCATGAAAAGCCCATTTTTGGCACTTTTATATTATTAGATAAGATTATCGATATATCTATAAGGTTTTTATTTAATAAATTTGTTGATTTTCCCCTCCCTCTCTTCTATTTCTTAACTTGCTTTAATTAAGTATGTATTTATACCTATAGTCCTGAAGAAGGTTCAGGCTGAACTGAAACCGGTTGGTTTATGTATTCAATGAAGTGGAGTTAACAAAAGTAGTTTTATTTTACCAATTTTGTTTACTGATAATTAATTGTTTTATATTTATTTATTTCAGTAAACAAGCAGTTTTTGATGGCAAGAGGGCAATCCGTGGTGGTATCCCCTTCGTATTTCGTAAGTATTTCGCTCTTTTGGAAGTAACTATCATCTTTTTAGAGGCTACGGGGATAATTAATTAAATATGTTAATTTCCAACAATTAACATTTTTATTTATAAATAGCTGAAGTACCTGGCATTGCCCGGGGTTATGAATGGTTTGGAGTAAAGTTTTGAGGTTATGTTGTGTTACCTCTACTTCTACCCAGTAATTTTCCTCTTATTTTGAACGTCTAGTGTGCAATTTCATAAAGAATTACTAAAATACTGCTTTATAGGATGGGAAAGGGGGTGGTTATTCGATATCTCATGTAGACAGTTACCTTCCTCTTGTTTCGAAAATCAAGTGTGCAAAAATTCTTCATGTTCTGAATAAAACTAGATTTGTATGCAAAACAAACACCGCCCGCCTGGGACATTCTTCTTTATACTTGTATAATAGATCTTTTGTTATTTGGTTAACGTCTGTCATACACACTTACTCCGGCTACAAACGGAAGTGCTGCTATCTCTAATATTCAAAAAGAAATTACCTTCTAGTTCAGATGATTAGTAAGACAATTAATGTTTTCATGTTTGGTGTTTAGCCCAATTTGGCCAGTGGTCTTTTGGACCCCAGCATGGCTTCGCCAGGATCACCAGGTGGCTGGTGGAGAAGCCCCCAGAGAGGCTGCCCAGCGGTGACGTGGAGGCCATCTTCTCCATTATGGACGATGACTTCACCAGGTCCATGTGGAATTATCAGTAAGTATTTTTTGGTCTCTTTTACTTTGACAAACTCATTGGATGTAATATCATTTGATCCAGGCAGTCTTCACGTTGTAAAGGCAATAGATTTGTTAATTTCAAATGTTGAAATGGTTTTAGTCGTGTTTGGTGACCAGATCTGAATAGCCAGGTACTTCCCCACCTTCCTCCACCCCATCTCCCTCTCTCTCCAATACCTTCAGCCTCACAACCTTCCCCAATTTGGAATGTCATAGTCTCACTGGCTCCAGATGGTTGGGAGCAGTTGGGACTGTTGTGCGGTATTCATATAAAAAATAAATAAAAATCAGAATACTCACATTCAAATTTTACTTCGTACCACTAGTTTTCGGACACCTATAATATATTTAAACCTGCTGAGAAATTACTTTTCAGAGTCAAATTGTTCATTGAAATGACTTTAGTTATGTTTACTAACTAGATTAAAATATACCAGTAAATCTCAACCATACCCTTCATCCACCATCACCCATGCATAGCTCCTCAAAAACTTCCTGAGTTTAGGATGCTATAGTAAAGTTCACATTTTTATTGAGTTTTTCATCAATTTTGACAGTATAAAGTAATATGAATTTCTATTTGAATTTACTTCTTCAAAACTCTACGTTTTTCCTATTCCCTGATTACTAAACTTGTGTATTTTTTGCAATCTTTTAGATTCCGTCTGACATATCGATTGATATTACGTGAGAAAGAGCTACATTTCAACATTGGCGTGTACAATCCCAGTAAAGATTTGACGTTCAGCTTCAATATGTTGTTGCATACATATTTTAAAGTGCCCGACGTGCGAAGATGCCAAATCACGGGACTTCATGGGTGTACTTTTATCGATAAGGTATAATTTATTAATGTATTTTATCTTGTCATTATGTTTATTAACTATAAAAACAAAAAGGGATATACCCAGCAAGCCACCATTCCCCTTTATTTTCCAAGTAAAGGTAGAGTCTGTCAACATAATCTAAATATTTAATAAAATGGAACTAAAACATTTGTTCCAATGGCAACACCGATTTTGAACAAAATGAAGGTAAAGTCATGTTTTTCTACCGAATCTAACAGTATGACGATGAACTGGAAAAATTATTTAATTTATCTAAGGTTTAAAAAAAAATTACTTTTTCCATGTATGTGTTTCTTTTACATGGCATCTTGTAAATGGCTTTTTTGGTATGCATATTTCAAAAGTACAAAAAAAAAAAAACATTTCCATGCATTTATCTCGATAAATGTTAAAAAATATTTATTTATTTATAAAATACATGATATTTAATGGACACATTTACATGGAGTAGATACATTAGATCACCATACTAGGCGGCTGCCTGTTTCATGGTGACCAATGGAGTATAGTTACTTTGTATGAAGTCTAGTGTAAACATATGGATTTATTATATTAATTATATTAACATGCTGACAATTGGAAAAATTATAAAAGAAAGTAAAATATACAAATGATAAAAAGACATGTGTAAGGCATAGATCACAAAAATATAGTTTTTTTTATATGTGCAAGCATGCACACATGTGCACATTTGTATGAAGTCTGGTATAAACATATGGATTTATTATATTAATTATATTAACATGCTGACAATTGGAAAAATTATAAAAGAAAGTAGAAGATAAAAAGAAGAAAAAGACATGCGTAGGGATTAGATCACAAAAATATACTTTTTTTTTTAATTATATGTGCAAGCATGTACACATAGGTGCACACATACATGCACACGCTAAAATCGAAAATTATTTTCTTCGAATATGATGTAGAATCATCTCCTTTCAGAAATTACCACTGATTTCTGAGCACCGTTTGATATTGATGTGAAAAATATTCACTTGGACCATAGTGCTGTTTTAATTTTTTTTCTTTTCAACCATCTTGGTGTTGCCATTTAAACAATTACAGCGCCCTCTATTTTTGTCTACTTTATTTTGTATCTGTATCTGTAAGTAGGTATCATCTTCAAGTAAAGGTACCTACTGAAAGTTTATTTTTAAAAACCATATACCATATTTACAACTAGGTAGGCACTAACAAGATAATGGCTATTGAATCTTATTTTAAATATTTTTTCAGACCCGTGAAGGAACAATGTACCAAGAGGGGAGAGAAGTGGTCACTATTTCAGAATGGACAGATCGGATTTATCAGAACACTCCTCAAGAGCACATCATCACCAATGTGGTGAGCGGTCGGAAAATGCGTATTCAGAAATACAATTTCCCTGATACAGGTAAAGAATTAAAAAAATTGTAATCATATTATTGTAACAAAATAATTGGGGTAGGTACTTTCTTATGAGAATTTCCTTTATGGTTTGTTTGTATTCCATTTTTAAAGTGTACTAAACAACCGTAGAGCTTTGTTGCCACTGGTGCAATATTGGAGCACATATTTAGGGAGAAACAGATAGTTTCAGGGAGAAAGGGAGTCTTAGATAAAATAGAAAGAAATCTAGGGGATTTTGTTATTGGTGAAAATTCACAGTAAATTAAACAACATAGCTCCTTTTTACCCTAAGTGTAAGGATTCCAAGAGTTTTATGCGTTACTCACAAGTAGGCACCGTAAACGGCTGAATAACAGTCTTCGTCTTCAAATAAAATGGTATGTGTCTATAATTTAATGAAAAGGTGGGAAATCGTTCATTTAGTTTTTTAGGGAATTAAATATTTATGCTTTGTTCCTAGTTCCGATGTTGATACATTTGTTTGTATTGAGATTTTAACAAAGCATAGGTGTTATTTATCAAGTGATTTTTTTTTTTCAATTTCGTTATAACTTAAATCTTTGAGATGAGCAAATATAATGTAGATAGTGTTATAATATTATTAAGGGTCCAGTATAAGACCGCGTATTCACCACCGTTAGGAATTTTAGGCCTCAAACTCAAAACCATGGACCACCGCGATCCGGCAGCAGGATTGGGGAAATGTGAATAATATAGACCACGCCGGATTATCAGCGTATTGATGCAATACGAAACAAAAAACATTAGCTCTCTATTTTTTTTGTTTATTCGCTGTATAACAATAAATTAATAGAAGCTTGACAGACTTAACTGAGCAGTCGGAAAAGGTAGGATTTTTTTGCCGCTTACTGCAAAGTAAAGCAAGTCGATTTGTTAGTATAGGTTAGGGTAAATGATGAGAATATGTTTTTTTCTTTTAATTTGTATGTAATATATTAATAATTGATAGTACCCATACAAAGTGCTTCCCTTTCACAAAATATTTTTTTTTGTTACTATTTACGTATTTATTTCTTCACAGCATAATCTTTTATTTTTGCTTCGGAAATATTATAGAAATGGGTAACGTGGACCACCTGCTCAGCAAATACTTATAAGCGCAGTTTTTTGACATAGGGAATTATTTTCATGGTTTTTGAATCAAGGAATCCGATTTTCGATTGTCCACTTGTGGATTCAAGATGGTTGAAATGAATTAGATGCTTTTTTATATGGCTGTTCTTTCAATGGCTTTGGTTTTTATTAATGGTTAAGGAATCCGACTATTACATTTAACTTAGGAACCAAGATGGCGGATGTGAATTAGATCCCGTTTATTAAACGGGAATAAGAATTATTTGTCTTTTGATAATTTTTGGGATTTAGAAACGCCCTTCAATATTGTATACTAAACAGCAGTAAAAATATAACATAGGTAGATAACAATGATTTACAACCCACTCCAGATGCAGACAATAAAGCTTGAATACAATTCACCAGTAGTTCAGTCAATGAAGACAATAAAACTGAAATTTTGCAGGTGAATAATACCTATAACAGGGAGTATTTTCACAAAAGTCTCCTATCTTCCCCTTGCCCCTCCCCCAAGCAAAGCAGACCAAATATGCTATAATTTGAAATCAAATACGTTTCTAAGGACTTAATAGTGTCCGAGATACAGCGGTTCTAAATTATGCAAATTTTTTGTAAGTTATCATTCTTCGCTATTTTTTAGTGTTTTGGTCAATTTTGACAGTGAAGGAGTAATTTTTCGGTAAAGGTTAATCTATACTTTATAAAGTAGGCTAAAGATGGTACAAATTGAAAACAAATTGGTCTCCAAGGACCTAATATCGTCTGAGATACAGTTGTTCTAAATGAAGAAAAACATTCTTTGTTATCCATTCTTCGCATTTGATTTCAGTGTACCTCCAAACACTTTAATTCCGATTTTGAACCAAATCGGTAGAGAACTCAAAATTCAAAATGAACATCGAAATTAATCAGGTTGACATTAAATTTGACATCAGCACCCCCCTAACATGACTTACGCCGCTTTCTAACCAAATCGGTGTGAATATCTAGAAATTCAAGATAGCCGCTAAAACTATGGATTTTGATAGGCACAGATCGGCATACTTATATATGCAGTCGGGGGCGTCAAGATTGTAAATTATATGGGCACAAAAAATGTTAAGATTTTAAAAATAATTCGTTCATTCATTAGTTTTTTATTTAGTGTTTTGGTCAATTTTGACAGTGAAGGAGTATTTTTCGGTAAAGGTTAATCTATACTTTTTAAAGTAGGCTAAAGATGGTACAATTTGTAAACAAATTGGTTAATAAAGAAAAACATTCTTTGTTATCATTCTTCGCATTTGATTTCAGTGCACCTCCAAACGCTTTAATTCCGATTTTGAACCAAATCGGTAGAGAACTCACGATGACCATCGAAATTACTCAGGCTGACATTAAATTTGACATCAGCACCCCCCTAACATGACTTACGCCGTTTTTTAACCGAATCGGTGTGAATATCTAGAAAATCAAGATAGCCGCTAAAACTATGGATTTTGATAGGCACAGATCGGCATACTTATATATGCAGTCGGGGGCGTCAAGATTGTAAATTATATGGGCACAAAAATGTTAAGATTTTAAAAATAATTCGTTCATTCATTAGTTTTGCTTTTGACAGCCTGCAAAGATATAATCTTGTAGATCTGTACCACGTCCGTCAGTTTTTTCCAGTGCGCAGGTCTTTTATATTGTGCCGTATAATAAATTAATCACTTTTTGGACCATCTTAAAGAACGTTGCAAAGAAATGTGATTACAACAAAAAAAAATCGAAAATACGTAATTCCTACATTCCGGTGGCAGTTTAACACCTCTCTTCCCAGCTATTCGTCATAAAACAGACAGAAATATCGAATTTCAAATCGACGTCCGCTCGCTCTGAAGGACTTCTCACAACTGATTTACTCCGGCGAAATAAATCGTTTTATCAACAATCGCGCGGGCCAGAAATTCTCATACGTTTTTTGTATGACGGAACTGAATTTAAAAATTCCTGAACTTTGAGGGAATTACAGTGAAAATCTAGATTTACTGAATTATTTTTAATAAACGCTCTTGGTTCTTGTTCTTATTTATTCTGAGATTGTGGAAGGATTTTAATTAAATATGTTTGTAATGGGTGCAGTTAACATAACGGCGAAGGCACTGTCGAGCGTTTTACTTAAAATTACAGTAGGTATATCATATATAATGTAAAAGATTACAGTTTAAGAATTTATGTCACTGAAAACCTTGGACACTTTCGTAACTTTCTGTTAAGAATTTGCAGATAAATTATGTGCTGTATTGCTTATGTTAGCATACTGCGAAGTGACGTTTAGCGCCTTATTTGAGTCTGTAAACTCGTAATGAATTTAGTTCAACACAAAATATGAATTAAATCACATTTCATTTAAACAATTTTAATTAATTCACAGAAGCTAATTTTTAAAATCTTTAAACAAATAACTTTATTAATTTTAGAAATTTTCAATATTTATTAAATTATTATTATTATCACATTGCTCTAACAGTTTTGAGAAAATTAGATCAAATATATTGTTATCAACTTTAATTACAACTTTTAGAATCTTCAACGTAATTTAAGTATTATTAATTTTTAGGAAATTTCACTATTTATGAAACTATTATTGTATTAGATCAACAAGAGAATTTATTTTAATATAATATTAATTCGAACACTCAAAATACTTTATTTATTATAAGACGAAATTTTTTGAAGTCCAGGAAAAACACTTTTTAATCACTCCGCACGCAATTAACGACGTATCAACTCGAGACGAACTGCCTTTAAGAAAATTTTAATAAATAAATTATTATTAATTTGAACACAAAATCACTTTATTTATTTTAAGATGAAATTTTTGAAGTCCAGAAAAACACTTTTTAATCACTCAAATACCGATACGCCCGTAATGAACTATTTCTTCCGACTTCAATCAACTTCAATTCAAACACTTTATTTATAAACACTTTCGATTATTATAATTTCACTTAAAACCACCAATTTTAATTAATTCACAGAAGTAATTTTTAAAAAATCTTTAAACAAATAAATTTATTAATTTTAGAAATTTTCAATATTTATTAAACTATTATTGAATTAAATCAAACTATTGTTGAATTAAATCAAACTATTATTTAAAAGAATTTATTTAAAACTTTATTTAATTGTAAGAAACAAATCAAATGAAACTTCCTAAGTCCAAAAACAAAACAATTACTTAAAATCGGCCAGCACGTAATTTAATATTTCCTCGCCCGACGTATTCCGCGACTAACTCCCCTATTCCCTCATTACATTGCCTTATATACCTAGCTTAGAATCAAAAGGTTTTAACTCCATTCCATACCTACATTACATTATGTTCTTTACCAACTCGTAAACCTATATGTAAGTAACACTAATTTCGAATGTAATTCTTCAATGTAAATATTTAGATAAAACCTGGTCCGCCTTCGCATCTGTCACTTTTCCTCACTCCGGCCAGGATCGAATTTAGTTCATTCCTCTAGATCGCCCTGCTGTTCCTTATTATAGAATTGGAAATTTCGATTCATGTTTTTTTTCTGAAAATATTATCTATCGCTTATTCTTTGGTCGCCTATGAACTCGGGTATCTCGTAATCATAGCCACTATGTCCTTATTGAATTTTATTTAAAGAAGCGCCTTCTTCACATCGTTCAATTTTAGAATTTCCCTTAGTCCCTGGTTGTCTTTATATGCGATATCTTTTTATTTATGAATTTTCCGATGGTAACATGGTTTTTCTCTGATCTAACATGTGAATATTCGATTAACGCATATTTTCGTGCAATTTTCAATTGATCCTAATATTGGTGTAAACACTTTATAATTTCTTCCCCACCTCACCTGCCTGAGTTAATAAATATACCTTTCCAGAATGATTTTTCAATGTGTTGCACTGCTTCTTCCTGATCTAGCTGTATTACACCTTTTGCATGTACCTGTCGTCTGCTTATACTTTCATCCGGGTCGATTGATATCATCCTTAATTGATTTTTCACTACCTTTAATAATTTTATGTATTAATTTATTGGCGTTTTTACCTGCGATTTACCTACCCCAAACCTGGTAGATATGAGTTCGTTCACTTCTTTCCTGGCCACTCCCCCTTTTCCATTTCACTCTAACTCAATATCACATTAGCCTATTGTTTACTATGGGTAATAACCCTTACTTTTGTAAAAAAACCGATATAAATCAGAGTTTATCGAAAACTCATTATTTTTTATTACTTTTCCTTAAATAAATATTCCTATCTTCCCTGTATAACCTTAATTGTTTGTTTGTCTCTTTATCCCGAGTTTCATGTTCATCTGATCGCTTGGATAAACAATTCTTGTCGCCTTGTTTACATTAGTCATTGACAACCTCAAAATTTTACCTAAATGTATCGAACTATATTCAAAGTAGTAGTCCATATATCTCAATATTTCTATTGAATTCCTTCAGTTTAAATTTTATAATTGATTGATACATTTCTCATCTACATTTTCATAATATCTGATGTCCCGAATCTACTCAATTAATACCTTTTATCACCTAAAATCAGTCTAGTTTCACTCCCTTGTAATTATCTACGTTCCTGAAATTAGAAAATTGTACTCCTATTTCACATTAGTCCTGCCTAAATCGCCTCTTAAGTTTGCCGAAGTTTCCATACTGTATAATTCTTGTTTCTTCCCTTTTTCATCTGTTGAAGCTATTGTTCTCTAAATTATTTTCTCTAATTCGTTGTTTTTCCGCTTAACCTTACATGACACGCCTCTCTGTCTAAATTCTAATGCAAACACACCTTTCCCCGTGCAAGATAAATCATCACTTTGTAGTTTTTTATTTGTAATTAACATTTTGCGTATTATTTTTACTTCCTACTTCCATTTTCAATGGTTATTCATCTCTGCATTATCCATTGTATTCTTTAAAGTTCACGACCTCTCTCGCCCTATTCGTCCTCTAGTGAAATGTTTACATTATAGGCCGTCGATCTGAACCCTTTCGATTCACATAAATAATTAATATTTCCTTTGTCCTGTCACCACTAATTATTGTTTATGTATAACGCTCGTTTGATTGGTAACGTTTTCGTCGATCTGGCCCAATCCTGTGATGTTTATTTATAAGAGGGAACGCCTTCTTCCCACTGCCATCTCGTGGTTTTATGTTGCAACGAGTTTTATGAATCAAAATTATTGGATTATAATTCACTGTAATCAAACTCTCCACAAGTCGATAGATGTCGCTCCCTTAAGCTTTCCTAGCATGAAAGTTATGCATATAAAAAAAAATATTTTCCAGGGTTCTATTAAAAAGAAAATGATGATGGTTAGACCATTACAAAGGTAATATTAACAACCCTGAAATTGAAACAAACTCGGTTTAATTTCATTCATTTCGAGAGTTTTTAGTATTATCTTCAACAATAAAATATTTATTTTTATTATATTTATGGAAAACTGAGATTATAAAGCTAAAACACAAGTGATTTATTACTCGTACCATTGACGAAGACCAAACTCGTTGCCAAATCTCTTTGCAATACGAAAGTGCCTGTAATAACTGTTATTGTGTATAATTCGAAGTACTCTTTTGAATTATATAAATATGTTATTTATTTTTATTTTATTTTTTATACGAACACCGCTCAAGAGTCCCAACTGCTCCCAACCGTTTGGAGCCAGTGAGACTATGGCATCCCCAATTGAGGAATGTTGTGAGGCTGATGTCATTGGGGAGGGGAAGTAAGGTGGGGAAATACTTGGCTATTCAGATCTGGTCACCAAACACGGCTAAAAGCCATTTCAATCAACGTTTCAATTCTGAATGGTAGTCTTTCACCAGGGCGATCTTCCAGTCTTTCTGAGAGTGTCTTCCACTCTGGAACGCGGGAAAATATAACATATATTATTTTTAAATTAATTAATTGTGAAACAGCACAAATTAATTAAATATAATATACTTGCCCACGCCGGGATTTGAACCCGCGACCTTCGGATTCGTAGTCGAGAGCCTCACCCCTCGACCACGGAGGGCACGGTTATTATTAAGTTCTGCAAGTATTTCATTATCGTGACAGCTGTTTCGGCGTTCAAAGACAATTTCAAACTGTGGTTAGGCCATACTTCGAAGAGAGATTATTTATCTGAGTAAATCGGTGTTTTAAAAACAATATTAATAAAACATTTCAAACGCCACAATAATATAAGTGGATGGGTGTAAAAATATCGTATAAGTTAGTGGTCCAAATTTGGCCTACCGACAGTTAGAAAATTGCTGTGAACGCTGAAACAGCTGACACAATAGAAACAAAAAAACTTAAATACTTCAGATGTTTGAAATTTTGTGAAAATTAATCAGGTGGCAGTGGTTATGAGCGTATTATTTTCATTTACGACAACAAAAAGATGTAATAACTAATGAAAACGAAAATATACAAGAACAAAACATGTTGTACGCTCTTCTTGTCAGTTTTAAAGCTAACGGTGCTTGTGGAAAGGATAATAATATATTTTCTTTAAAAGATTTGTAGTCACTTCGTGGCGTTATTATTAATACACTAATTAGAATTACTGTGTTTATATCACTTTTTAATATTTAAATATCAACAAGTTTCGAAAGCAAAGCTTTCCAGATCACGATTAACAGTATAGTAAGAATATTTATATATATATATATATATAATAATAATATTTAATGTAGGATCAAGAAATAGTAGGACTGAATTCATAATTATTTTTTATTGAACTAATCGGTACAAATCCTTAGTAGTTTTCGAAATAGCACCATTGTGCTTCGAAACAGAATCCCCTTTGGAGATGCCGTCATGGTCTTTTGGACGTCTTCTACGGAGCTGTATCGGTTTCCCTTGAGGTCGGAGGAAGAGGAAGAAGTCCGACGATCGTTGGTGTGCCATTCGGTGCTCTGGCGTTTGGTCTCCGGGTCGTACTCAAAATACCACGTTTCGTCACCGGTAATCACATTTTTAAGGAAATTTAGGATTTCTTGGATACAGTTCCGAATTTCCTGGAAAATTTTAACACGATTCATTTTTTGTTCATCACTCAGGACTCTTGGCACAAACTTGGCGCACACCTTTCGCATGGCCAAATCCTCGGTACTATTTTTTTGGATACTACCGTACAAAATCCCTAACTCATCAACAATCACACGAATGTTCGAATGAGATCAGGAAGGCGTTTACTTTGGCCACATTTTCATCAATTCTTGAAGTTGACGGGCTTCGAGCGCGCCGGTCGTCTTCAACAGCTTATGCCACTAGAACACTGTTGAGCGGTTTATGGCAGCATCCCCGTAGGCGTCCTTAATCATTCCGAGGGTCTCCGACTTTTCCCGACTTTGACGCAGAATTTGATGGCGGAGCGCTGCTCGATATTTTTCTCCATCTTGGATCGCAAGAACACTTCTTAACCGAGTTTCACGGAAATCAACGTGCTTATTCTCCGCTTGCCCGCAGATGACTGGAAAAAATATCGATTCGTTGGATGGCTCCCCACTACCACGCCCAGGTGGTCTGACTCCCCTTAACCGCTCAGTTCGCGCTACAGAAATTCAGTCCTACTACTTCTTGATCCTACCATGTATGTCTATACTTGTCATTATTTTTAGTATACCGTTTATCCTGATGAGGGAATCCTTCGAAAAACATGTTGATATTTATATATTAAAAAAGTGGTGTAAACAAAGTTATTCTTATTAATGTAATAATAATATGTGTTTGATAATAATACAATAATATAAATAATAATAATAATGCGATACGAAACGCAGTCTCCAGGGCGTCCATTGGACTCAGGTCATTAAAACCGCCCGCGTTCTCTGAGTAACGTATCTTCACTTTTTCATCTAAGGTAGTAACCATGTTTTTTCATACGGGCAGCACATTTCGTCGTACATATCTGTACATTCTGCGACCATCTACCAGCACATTAGTGACTCGAACAATCTATAAAGAAGGGTGGAAAATTCAACTTCAGAACGTAATAAAATCATTTCTGCGCCAGTGAAAATATTGTAAATGCCCGGAGGCCTTATAAAATATTAATATATCGCGCCATATCGCATCCCGTGTACGGGCGGCCTCCGACATAAATTTAAATAATTTGACGGTGAAATACGAATACGTTCCGATACGCATTTACGTAATTCTGGATTGCAAATAAGCGACCTTGCCTTGCAAAAAATAATGATGGGATCAGGGTGATAACGTAGGAAGTCTAAAATTTTTGATTTTGCAAAAATAGTAGAAAACTAGCAAAGCACGTTCTGTTACTTTACTACCACATTATTCACCGTGCCTTCGTCGGAGTGGATTATAACCGAATATAATATACATTTTATAACATCAACCTTATAAAGAGGTGATTATGGTAGGTATCATACTCACGTTCAAGACTTGTTAATATTATCCTCCATTTTTATAAATCCCATACTATTGGCTGCTATCCTTATGATAATTGCAATCATCATGAAGTATGATATCGGTGTAAATAGCGTAAATTGAACTGGTCTCATTAGCTTAATTGGTTAATCGGTTACCCCGGATAGGTAGAGGTCCTGGGTTCGAGTCCCAGATGCGACTGAAATCTTTTTAATTTCTTTTGTTTTTTCGGTTTCGTGGTTCATTTTGGGATGTGTTAATATTGTCTTCTTCAATGATTAAATTAATGTATTTTCACCAAATCGTCGAGTGGAGTCGCCTTCCAAACCACTCGTTCAGTCATCTCACAGGAACAGCTCCCCATAACAAGGTCAAAATGCCCTTTAATGACTTTTAAAAGGAGTGTGAAACCCCCTTTCCCCAAACTAAAATTTGTCAATAATTTTAAATTTCCGCCGAAATATTTGAAAACGGTGTAGTTACTCAGCTTTTTATCATTGTCAACATACTTTAGTGGTAACTGAAAATAAAATAATTGTCCAACTTAAATAACACCGTTTATGTGTTCATTGTAGGTACTATTCTTTTGACTGCTGATTGGAATAAGAGGACCGTACTAACTTTAACCCCAATTCGACTTCTTTTCTGTATTCCACATTTTTCACTCACGCATGCTTTAACTTCAAATACAAAGGATATTTTAAAAATAAGTTTACACACGTTGTAAAGTAGTGCGACATGCAAATATGAAGTCTTGTATCACGCCTCAATGCAGTTTATTTTAATGGGGCACTGGGACCTGGTGACAATTTATTTATTTAAGTTTTAATCAAGCAGGAGTGGGTGGAGAGTGCAATCCCAATCTGCCATATTACATTCAATATATATACGAATATAAATAGTGAAATAAGAAAACGGTGAAATAAGAATATTAAAACATATACGAAAAAAATGAGAAAAAAATATAAAACATATATAATTACATCAAATAACTAACTAACTAACCATCATGCCGTTTTCTCGCAGGGGTAGGCTGAGAGGATGGACCGCCAAACAAATCGATCTTGGCATACACTCCTTGCTTCATTCAATTTCATACAACGTCTCATACATTCTCTCCTGTTATTACGACTTCTGACATGGCCCGACTCAAGTATTTGATTCACTCGATCGTCCCATGTCTTCCTCGGACGTCCCCAGCTTCTTCTTCCATTCACATTCGGGTCATATATTCTCGCAGGTCGGTGGCGAAGTGAGGCACGGAATGAGTGGACTCTCCCTTGAATGAACATGCTGGAGGCGCCTTGGAAGTTGCAGAAGTTGCCAGTATGCATTGTTGTAGCACACCCCCAGCTTGTTCCATTGCCTGCTGAGTATTGCGTCCATAGCTAAGATGTGTATAGGGCAGTGCAGTATGTCTAAAAAAGCAGTTTCCTGACATCGTCGCTACAGTGGTAGAACTTTGCATAAGAGTGTTGCTCTTTTCAGGTAGGAATCGAAGAATTTCCATTTATTGCAGTGTTCTACACATTTAACATAATTAAGTGTGTGAATTTATTGAAGTAGTTGAATAAGACGTAGCCATTGTAGTAAAATAATATGAATTTTGAGCTGATTGAAAAAAAAAAAAAAAATTTTTGGTAAATTCTCAATCGGCGTTAAAATAAATAAATAGTAATTAGGTAATGTAGAGTTCTGCAGAGTAATTGAAGAAGTGACATCTGTTGACGTTTTGAAAGGAGAAAAACGTGCTGTTTAATACATACTTTATTTTAACTTGTTTCGTAAACTTCTTAAATCGATTATGTTGATGCACGCTTCATGTCAAACAGTTAAAGCTCCCAAACTTTCAATAGCAAACACGCGAAGCTCGAGAGATAAATGGCAATTCGTTTTAGTTCTGATACCAGAATAAACTTATACCTTTTCGAACAATTTCTCCAAACATCTCTACATTTATATACATATCGCAACTGAAAACGATTTAACTACCAATCGGTAGGGACCTGAAAACGTCGCGTTATTTTTGGCTAAGTTCGCGTTATTTTTGGGAAAAGTGGTGTTATTTTTCAGGAAAAGCGGTGGTATTTTCCAAACGAAAGTGGTGTTATGTTCTCTCTTTGGTATTTTACAATAAAAGTGGTTCATTATTTTTTATTTTGTTTTACTATATTTGTTTTGCTTTTTAAATTTTTGTTTCGTTTGTTAATTTTTTAATGACCTTTGACAAAGAAATATTTAGAGCTCATAATAGTACCCTCTTACCTTCAAATACTAGAATATCGCGTGAAAAATAGGAAAATTCGTCTTATTTAACAAAAAAAAATGCGAGTTTCGCGTTGTCGTTAGCGCGAAACTTTCAGATCTACTAATCGGATGATGAATTTAGGGATGAGAGAGGTGATCATCAGAAGCTTTCCCCTTTCTCGACCCCTTACTTATTTATTCATTTAACACTTAAAAGTTGATTTTATATTTTTTTGGTGAAACATATTATTTTTAAAACCTTTTACGATCCTGGCTGTTTCTAATATAAATTCGAACACTGATTTATTTACACATTAGTTTGTGTGACACTAGAGTTAAATATGTTTAAGAATACTTAATCATTAATAATAAGTTTTCTTTTTAATTTATTACTTTTTCTATTTATAATAACAAAATTTAATAAATATTTTCATCAAATACAACAAAATTTTTTTTTTTTTGAAAAATCTTTTCACAAAAATTAAATCATAAATAAAATACACATATTAAAAAAAAAATTATTGCAAACCTGCCGTTTTTAGTTGTTCCGTATCGGGAACCAAATGACGGTCCTCATAATAACCGTTCTATCTCCCTTTCTCTTAAGCTTCTACATGTGTTTTAGAAAGAGTTAATACCAGATCTCAATTTACACCACATTTTGATAGTAGACTTAAACGGTTAACATAATATACATAATAAAGAAAATAAAAATAATTGCAAACCTGCCATTTCCAGTTGTTCCGTATTGGGAACCAAATGACGGTCTTCATAATACCCGTTTTATCTCCCTTTCTCTTAAGGTTAGACATGTGTTTTAGAAAGAGCCAATATCAGATCTCACTTTACATCACATTTTGATAGTAGACTTAAAGGGTTAACATAATTTTCAATACAGTTGATATAACTGTATGACTATGTCTATACAAATAGATGCTGAAGAATGCATTAAGTTCGTAGTCACATAAAAAATGCGTTTTTTATAAATATAATACAAGCAACTAATCAATTTTTATGTTTTGAGCGCCAAAAAGGTATTTATTTAAAAAAAAAGAAACGTTTCCAGGTTACGAAAAATATGACAATATTTGAAAATCTCCTACTACCATCACAGTAAGCGAATGATGTTGCTTGTGTCGTGATGGAGGACTAAGCCAGCTGATAAATTGAACTCACGACACCTGAGTGGGACCAGACGCAAAGCTAACTTAGTCAATGATCGGTGTTATTTATATATATTTTTTATAAATGGATGACAATACTAGGTTTAAGAATGCTTTGAAAGAAATTGGTTTCAATGCGATGTTGAAATTATTTTTATGACAATGAATTCTGCAAGTATACAATCGATATTAGACTTATCGAAGTGCTCATACTTCTTAAACCGTTCTATTTTTAGGCTGTTTGATAATGCTCTCGGAAGGTGAAACAGCTGTTACGCGTAATAATAACTACCCAGCAAAATCTTTTTTTCATAAATAAACCGTTTTTTAAAGTAAATAATAGTAGTTATTATTAAAAATTTAAAAACTTAAATATCAACAATAAACACACTTCTAAGGTTTGTCTGGTGGTTCTAGGTTCTTTTTCGTCGATGGGCGAAATGCAAAAGTTACACTTCGTCAAAAATTTAAAGAAAGTAAAATATATTCCAATTTGTTTCGCATTATGCCAAAAAATCTTGTTTCATGTTTCCTGAGGATTAGGATTTTAAGATCCATGCGATAAAATCCCAAGTACAATATCAAAATAAGAAATTTCCATAACCAATGTTTAAAGTCAAAAAGGGAAACTTCCCCGAGCGTTTCAGGCTGAAAATGTTCTTAAAAGTTTCTGAATCCAGTTGAAATTGAGATCTAAAAATACTGAACGGAAGATAGAATTCACTGAATGGAAATCCAGAAAACAAGATTGGAGGTAGTCCTCAAATAAAGAGACTACGAAATTGTTTGAGCAACAACTATGGAACGAGTTTCATCGTTATTTTTTTTACTACCTGGGGCGCTATTCCCGTTATTTTTAAGGATAATTCCGTAACTTTTTCCTTAGGGTTAAAACCTTCTTACTTAACTGCGGTTCCGGTTCTTTCGGATGACAGTTGTCAGCTGAATTCAGCGAGCGACATTCATCAGAAAAGTCAATATTTGCGATGTTTTAACAGGAGAAAAACTCAACATTAAGTATGTTACCAATTACGTTATTATTTACTTTAAATATAATTAGTTATTAGACATTATTAAACATTATATAGATGTTGACATTTTCGACAATTGACGGCAAGCGGGACATTGAAGAGAGTCGGTACGACCCGCCGAGTCCAATGAATTCGATTCCGAAGGCGGTGGACAGACTCCGAGTTTGCAAATTCGGATTCACTCATTCCGAACTCACACTCAAGGAACGACAAAGGTTTTGGATTGAAATCAGAAACGAAAGGCGCCCCTATTCATTAGTGTAATATGATCGATTTTTGATCCCGGAACGGCGGACCTCCGCGAACTGAAAGGAACAAAGACCGAGTCCGAGAAATCGAGTCCATGTGGCTAAACTCGGAATTGAAACCGATTTTTTAAAAAGTGGAATGACCCACCTCGACGGCCAGAACATTTTCAAATGTCACTTTTAGAACCAGAGACAAAACAGGTCATTACTGTCTAATGAGGTAGGTACCTTTTTATAAAACGTGATTCTTCGTTAAAAGGCTTATTTATGATATTTAAAAATAAAATAAAAATGCATTAAAATGAATTATAATATATAGTGTAATTGTTTTTAAAAGTTTTGTTCAAAATATTATGTCACTTGAAGATATTTCATCAATTTGTGTTTTCAAATAATCTCTTAAATACCTATTTAGGATCGTTTTACTATGTCTCACCGGAATTCTGCAGTTAATCAAGAAGGCTTTAACCCTTAGGAAAAAGATAAGGAATCTTCCTTAAAAAGAACGGGAATAGCGCCCCAGGATTCGAAAATATCATGAAATTTATTTAAAAGCTAGCTAATGTGCCCCGATGAAATTTATATAAACGATATTAATATAAAAGCTAGCTGATGTGGCCCGATGAAATTTATATAAATGAAATTTATATAAAAGCTAGCTGATGTGGACCGATGAAATTTATATAAACGATATTTATATAAAAGCTAGCTGATGTGGCCCGATGAAATTTATATAAACGAAATTTATATTAAAGCTGGCTGATGTGGCTCGATGAAATTTATATAAATGAAATTTATATAAAAGCTAGCTGATGTGGACCGATGATATTCATATAAACGATATTTATATAAAAGCTAGCTGATGTGGCCCGATGAAATTTATATAAACGATATTTATATAAAAGCTAGCTGATGTGGCCCGATGAAATTTATATAAACGAAATTTATATAAAAGCCAGCTGATGTGGCCCGATGAAATTTATATAAACGAAATTTATATAAAAGCTAGCTGATGTGGCCCGATGAAATTTACATAAACGAAATTTATATAAAAGCTAGCTGATGTGCCTGATGTGACCCGGCCTTGCTCGGAATTTTTTTTTTGGAATAAAGTTATGAAATTATTGCTCGTCATTAGGGTGCCATAATTGATTTGACAGCAGGAGTAACTATCTTCAAATAAAGAAACATTCATTTGAATATTTTATTTGATTCCAAACGTTTATTTTTTCAAAATATACCTAAATCATAAAGTTCTTAAGTAGGTACCTACTCGTGTTTTCCATTTTGAAAATATTCTACTAAAAAAAACTTTCTTTTGAATATGTAATCTGTGGCTAACCAGAGTGTTATATCTATGGGCTAACCTAAATAAAACATGGCGGGTTCAATGTTTTTCATAGTAATTTTTAACACTTTTACATATTGGATTTCATTCAAACTACACTCTAAATCTTCCCGGCACTAATAAGAACAAACTGTGCTATTTTCAGCGAAACCGGTCCAGTAATTTTCGATAAAATCGAGAACAAACAAACAAACAACCTACATTGATTTTTATATATAAAGATATCATATTTGTAGAAATCACTTACTTTGTCACTTGCCACAATTATAATTCGAAAAAAAGGAATTTGTTTAGAACCACTTCAATTTAATATAATGATCGATCGGATTTGGAAGTACCCTTCCCTCGTCAGGACTATATTAAAACTACAAAATGATAGACATACATTAATATTTAGGTGTTGGAGCGGGAGACGACTTAAGGGGAAAGGGTAATTAAGGCTTTTTCAGGTGGAACCGAGCGGTTCACCGGAAAAAAATATCTAGAAGAGAACTATAAGATAAATTTACTTTGTTATTCAATATACTAGATATAATATTAAAACCGTAAACCACTTGGTTCCTCTCCTTTAGTCGCCTTCTACTCCAAAACCTAAATATTCATGTATATCTGTCATTATGTTGCATCTTAGGAGAGTTTTAATATAATCTTGACGAAGGAAGAGCACTTAAATTGAAGTGGTTTAAAAAAATTTCATGTTTTTGTATTATATAATAGATCATTTGAACCCTGCTTATAAAGGTCTCATTCGTAGAAACCAGGGGAAAAGTCTAATTTACCTAGCTTCTATATTTGAATTTTATATACGTGAGGTTGGTCAAAAATACACACCGAAATTATTTACATTTTCTATTTAACCCTTTGACTTTACCGAAAGTTGTGTAAAGAGTGATGAATATTCAGCTAATTCAATGCTCTTTATTTGGAAGTTGAGAGAAATCATTAATGTTCGCTTTAGATGTTTGAAGTTTTAGACAAATATTACAGTGATTTTAAATTGGGCGAAAATGTAAATTGAAATTGTGAAAATGTAACGATCGTGTTGATTCACGAATAATTGGTACCTACTCGATGAGATATATTTAAAAACGTTATTATAGGCAATACATATTCATGCTTGACATATCGTAGCAGGAAAGCAATATTGCTGTAACAGCAATACGTAAAAAAAACGCAGGGTTTTGAGGCTTATGTATACATTAAAAAAACGTAATATTTACAAAACGAAGAGTTTTTAGAGTTACGGACCCGGATAGATCGACATAGAAAAAAAACATTGTTTGAATGGTGTATACAGAGCAATTTTGCGGGCAGTGGTGGTTACAACAGTGTGGCTTTCCTACGACGATTTATAGATTTTGAAGGTACTGTCAATAATTAATAAATGCAGAGATAAAATGAAAGAGAGAATTGAAAGAGGTGGGCTTGGGCGAAAAGATGAGTAGTCTGCAAGTATGTTGCCTGTTGTATGCTGATGATGCGGTGCTGATTGCTAACAGTATGGAAGATCTACAGTCTCTCGTATCTAGGATGAACGAAGTATGTGTGAAGAATGAGCTAATGATGAATGTAAGTAAGTCTAAAGTCATGGTGTTTAAGTACGAACATAGTGTGCAATATAGTTGTGAATTATGAATACTTGGAGAAGGTCGATGAGTTTGTGTATTTGGGAAGTATGTTTACGAGAGATGGAAAGACTGATAGGGACATTGAAAGAAGGGTGAATGCAGGAAACTCCATTAACGGGGGACTGAACGCGGTTGGCGCAAACAAAAAGTTGTCCAAAGAAGCGAAGCTAGCAGTCCACAATGGAGGGCTGATACCAACCCTGATGTATGGCAGTGACCCATGGAACTGGCAGAGGAAGGATGAAAGTAGACTGAATGCTGTAGAAATGAGATCTCTGAGACGAATGTGTGGTAAAACCATGGATGATCGTGTGAAAAATGTTGAGATTCGTAAAGAATGCAAGGCTGATGTAAGCGTAGTGAGCAAAATTAAGAAACGGACGCTTAGATGGAATGAACGAAGAAAGGAGTGTAAGGAGAATATATGACCCGAATGTGAATGGAAGAAAATGCCGGGGACGACTGAGGAAGGCATGGCACGATCAAGTGAATCAAATATTTGAGTCGGGCCATGTCAGAAGTCGGAATAACAGAAGAGAATGTATGAGACGTTGTATGAAAGTGAATGAAGCATGAAGTGTATGCCAAGATCGAGTTGTTTGGCGGTCTGTCCTCTCTGCCTACCCCTTCGGGGAAACGGTGTAATGATGGATAGTTACTTAGTTAGTTAGATAATATGAGATGTAATAATAGGTACATTAAATACAAGTGTTTTTTTTTTAATTACTTAGTTTTATTTTGCCTTTCCTGGGTATCCAAAATTTCACAGTCTTTGCCGACTAAAAGCCCCCGCTATTTAGATATGATCACTTAATACAGCTAAAGTAATTTTAAGTAAAGCTTCTTCTTTCAATGGTGGTCTCAAGAACGATATTAAAACAACATTTCGGTAGGTACTGGAGAAAGCTCACCCAAGATAGACTTTTCCCTTAATCTTTATGTATTCTATCCCACGCATATAGATAATTTAATAAAGACCTCAGGGTCACTAGTACTAAGGAAAACATGTCTTGAATAAATTCAATTCAATTTTCGTTTTTCCCAATAAGACCGATCACCGAATCGAACACGTAAGAATTTGACTTAACCCCTATGTTGCTACACATACTCGTAATCAAAGGGAGACTGTTTGTAGTTTTTCAAGTTCGGGTATGTATTTATTGTGCATTGAATATTTAATACTGACTACTTTATTATCATCTTTTGCGGCCAACTGAATAAATGAGAGCATAAGATCCTTTTGATCAGAAAATTTGCTACCCTTTAAAATTTTCCTATAATTACGGCTTGTGGTTTATTTTTCTTAGGGTAGGCACAATTTTTCAGCCTTATGGAATGCACGCCACTGCTCGTAATTCGTATAACGATGGAAAGCAAAAACATCTTATGCGCGACAATCGCTTTATTCAGGCATATGCATATGAGTGTAACAGCACGTGCGAGACGGACTTTATCCAGCGATTCTTGAGCATATTTGGAGTAAAAATGTAGAAGCCGTTTTCTGTCCGATGAAAAAAAAATTAAATGTAATTAGGGTTTTCCGACAAAATTTTCTGTATTTTCTAAATAACTTTGATGGTATATGAAGTTTTTTAACACCTTTTTTTTTAGAAACGTAAACTGTTTTTAATTATTTGAGTAATTTTTAGTGCCTTTTTAAATAATCTGACTAACTAAGCGTTTAATCATCGTTGGTACTGTAACAAAGAATATTTTTATATTTCTCCCGTATTTAGAATTAAAGGATATAATCGAACTATAAACTATTTTAAGACGTTCTGTAAATATATTTTTTCGCATTTGTTTTAAACATTAAAACATATTTTCACAACTCAGCGTTTCGAAGAATATATCATTAGTTTAAAACATAATTTTATAGTAAGATTACAACATAAAAATCATCTAAACACTAAAAAAAAACAGCTGTCGTACGACGTCATGCGGTAACATAGCTTTAATTGATTTTGACTACTGACGTGCATAAAGCAAGAAGTTTGATAAGATGGCCGTGTAGTATTCCACCCTCTTAGTCATCCCCTGTGAAGAAACTAATCCGTTTTCACGAATTTCATGAATAGGGTAATTAATAAAACTTTAAATTAAACCAACAAACTAAATTATTTTTAATATTGGATATAGAGCTTGTTATTTTTCAAGAAACTTTAATTTGAAATTTCAAAGACCAAAAGTTTTTCGTTTTAAATTAAAATTATTACTCCACACCAAGAGCGAGTCAATTCTTCAAACATTTCTAAAAAGTAATTGTTCTTGTACAGAATGACTGCCAAAAAAAAAAACTGTTGTAAATGAAAGCCTAAATACTAAAATTGCTCTCTGATAAAGTTGGTAATTTGTGGCCCCTTCTTTTCACTTTGTTGGTTCCGAATTAGGAACATTTTGCATTTAGAAAGCTTTCTCTGTGCAAATGTAGCAATTTCACAAGTTAACTCTGGTCTGATTAACTCATATTACGTAATAAAAGGGTAACTTTGTGGCGGGACATTTTAAAAGAAATAAGAAAACTGAAAAACACATTTATTTACACATTTTTTTTAATGTGTCGTTTTGTCCCGCTGAACAGCTAATCTCTAGAAGTGTGGTTTGTATCGATTTAAACTGATAGCACTAATTTGCACAAGACCTTTGACTTTTAGGCCCCAGATGGGCTGATGGAAATGTTTTTCGGCTGAAGAAAGATATGTGTCGATGGATATCAAAAGTCATTAAGTCCATTTAATGACAAACTTACAGAAATGTGGTAATCTGTATTTAATACAATATATCATCATAAATAGAGAATATTTAGAACTTTAGTGGTTATAAAACACTTGTTACCACTATTTATTTCATGATAAGTTAAAAAAATTATATAATTACATGTTGGAAATTAATTTGAAAAAAAAAATATTATGGACTTTAATTATTTTTAAAAATGTTTGATTTTACATTACTGTACTTTTGTGCGTTTTTTAAAACAGTGGGCCGCCATTATTATCATTATGGCGGCCATGAATGCGAAATTCTTGTCTCTGATTGGCCGAAAGGACTTTATTAAATTTGGTACGTATCAAAACGTTTGAAAAAATAGCAAATTTAAAAAATATATTTCTTACAAAAAAAAATTTACTTTTTAGGGTTTGAAAAATATCGTCGTATGCAGAATTTATTTCTGTTTACATCAAATATTTGATATCAACACATATTAGATATTTTAAAATGTTCACGCGAAGTAAGGTAAAATTAAGAATACTTCCGGCACACAGACACGCCCACAATACCTTTCGATTAGTTTATCTGTGCAGTGTTTTTCAGAAGCCCGTTAATAATATTACTATGTAGTTTATATGAAAATAAATTGGCGAATAGAAAATAATGATTGTGAAATTTGACATTTCAATCCAATTTTATTACTCTTGCTTTTTATATATAGTTGACACATCATGTACATTATTAAATACACATTTGTATTCAAATTTAATCATATTATGGATTATGAACACATGCAATTGAGGTGAAGAATCACAGGACAGTGCTATAAATTTATGTTTTTGTTTTTTTTTTGACGTACAATTACACTGAATACATAACACAAAATGATATAAATAAGCGAGATATAAAAAAAGAACAGCACATACATAATACATGAATGAAGTAATGACAAACATTGGACAAAACTATACATTTGAGAGAACACTCAAGTCAAAGCATGAACAAGGTCTTGGTAGAGTCCACGATTTTAGACATTATAAATAATATCTTCTAGTTTTAATTTCTTAAAGCCCTAAAAAAATCATTTAGACTGGTACCAAAAATATCAACGTCCTGGCTTGAGTTAACAAGTCTCGACATGTGCTGTTATTATTATTTATAGTTTACGTCGTTTGATATAAGCCGAAGATAATAGCTCTGTCATAAGGAAACTTTAAAGGAAATACTAATTTTGGAAGCAGGTATATAATTGATTACTTGATAATAAGTCGAAGGTACTTTTATTTGCAATTTCAAGGTGGAAGATACTCCCAGCATATCCCTGGTGAAAGACCATCATTCAGAATTGAAACAGTGCTTAAAATGGCTTTATCCTTGTTTAGTAACCAGAATTGAAAAGTCAGGTTCTTCACAAACTCACTCTTCTCCATATTCTTCCCCTTCCACTGCCAGAATTTTGTTTTTTTTTTGTGTGAAGTATTCAGATTTAAACAAAAGAGACTTGATTTCGTCTTTGTTCTATAATTAGGTCAAATTACCCAGGTTCTCCCAAACCATCTCTTTTCTTTCTAATCCAACTTCTCCTACCCCGTTTCCTTCCCCCTTAAACATTCCCTATTTCGAGAGTGCCGTTGTCCCACTGGCTCTGAGCTATTTAAAGCATTCTGATAAAAGGAACCACACCTCTTCAAGTAACATTTTAAAATATAATGCATTCTAATTGCCCATGATTTTGACAAGCTTGAATAGCCATTCAATCCAACGCATATAACTTCACGTCGAAAACGTCCGCGAACTGTAATTTACTTTTCGATTTTGTAAAAAAAAAACTTTTTTTGCTTTAAATTACCAAAAAGTTTTTGCTGAAAAACAACATCACGTTTTCCAAACTTCACATAAAATAAAGCGAATTTCATCAAAAATAACGCAAACTGCGATGAATAACGTAAAAAATTTCAGATAACTAGCAAAGCCAAGTGCCAACATGAGATTCCTTTTCAACGCATGACTAGCCACAAGGCACAAGAAAATAAATAAAATAAAACTACGGTTTTCATTACAAGACTTGTATCGTTCATAACATATTGTATCTTGTCCTTCTGTGAAACGGTGATACTTAGAATCAATTTTAAAAACGAACAATTTTCCGGTCATTTATCGAAAACAAAGGCATTCGAGGATATCCGGCTGATCCATTCTATTTCAGTGTGATCGCAAACGAATCAGAAATAAAACCGCTTATACGAGAACCGCGTATAGCGAGTACATCATTGTAATGTTTTTTATACAAAAAGATCGAATGAAGCAAATTAATCAATTCTATGTTTCTTTCATATCATGAGATACTTAAATTATAATAAAATATATTAAAAAAATGCACACAAGAGCGAAAAAATAATTATTTCACGATAATTTGATTTGAATTTATCAACATGGATAAATTAACTCATATTCGATTAAAACATATCTTATATTTTAATCGAGTATGATAATATACAATTGCAATAAAGAATCGGATATTAATCCGAGACACTGTTTAGTTTGCAATTGTGTTCGTTAAGGACTTTGTGAACATCATAAAGTTAGCTGCCAATAATATGAGATTAAATATGGAAAATAATATAGACAAATCTTGAATTTGAGATATGATATCGATGAAGATGACATCAATTGAACTGGTCTCATTAGCAAAGTTGGTTAAGGGGTTGCCCCGGATAGGCAGAGGTTCTGGGTTCGAGTCCCAGATGCGACTGAAATCTTTTTATTTTCTGTTTTTTGTTTGTTTTTCCGGTTCATCTTTCCTTTAGGTTATGTTAATATTATTTTCTTCAACGATTAAGGTACAATTGATTGACATAGGGAAACATACTGTTTTTAGTGTATTTTTATTTAATACATTTCGTAATAATCTGAAAATATTTGTCAGTTTTCGTATACGGTTTGTGGACAATAATTAAACGATAAAACATTCATTAAATGATAACACTAAGATGACTCAACGAAAATGAAAGTAAGTAAAAACATAATGGTTAAAGTGCATATTTTTAATTTTACCCAATTAATTCAACCAATTAACCAAATCAATAAATTCGTCTTAATTTCCGAGAGGAGATGCTTCTACATCATATTCCAAGACAATTTAATAAAAAAACTTTTTTCTTTTTCAACTTGCAAAGGCAAGGAAGATAATTACATGAAAAGGCATTTTTTTGTATTCCTTAGATGTATTTATCAAAATACCGATTTAATAGATGTTAAATTAAAATCTAATTCACATATCAAAATTACAAACATAAAAGTTTACATAATCGAGTTATGTTGTTTTGCCTTGTTTCTTCGAAACGAACTGTCAAACACGAATGTGAAGAACAAATTTCAAAGACAATGTGAGTGACTTAATATAGTCATAATAATGAAAAAAAATATTTCCATTTTTTTAAATATCTAATTTTTATTTGAATTTAAAAAAAAATATTAGAGGGGATGGAGCAATGTCCAATGAGAATTTTTTTTGAATAGTAGGGAATTGATGAAACCATGGTTGTGATGGGATATTCCTTTATGTCAAGGCATAGAAGGCTCCTTTGGATTAACAAACATTGTGGTATCATCTCCTTGCAGCGTAAAATGCAAATTTTATGTAATAATACCTTATCTTGTGTTTGTACGTCTTATGTTCTTAGGTGACCTTTGAACGGATAATATAAATATTGATTAAACTATGCGGTAATTTGCTCGTCTTCGTCACCGGCCTCCGTGGCCTAATGGATAAGGCATCGGCCTCCTAAGCCGGGGATTGTGGGTTCGAGTCCCACCGGAGGTACAATTTTTTTTTTTTTAATAAAATGGTAAATCTGCTTAATTCATTATTTTACAAATTGATACATGAATACCATATTTTAGCACGTTTTTAATACATGAAAACTGAATATCTGAATTATAAGATAACTAAACATCGTGGCAGGTAAAAAAAATGTAAGCGAAATTTCTACTTTGTTTGGATAGGCCGGCGGATAGAACGCTTGATTAGTAGAGACCTGAAAATTATGCCTTTGCAATAAGGCGAATTTTTACGCGAAAAATCCGAATTTTACCCATTTTCACGCGAAAAACTAAATATGTATTTTATAATGTGTTCAAAAGATTGATATTCACTTTGTGGCGTCATTATTAATAAATGAATTAAAAATATACTTAGTATTCACCACTTCATTAATATACACAGATTTCGAAAGCGGTGCTTTCTTCATCAGGAATATACAGAAATTCTATATATATATATTCTATGAATTCCTGACGAAGAAAGCATCGCTTTCGAAACATGTAGATTTCTGTGTATATTAATAAAGTAGTGAATACAATGCATATTTTTAAATTAAATTATAGATAATATTTTGTTTTGAAGGGTTTTAACCACTACGTACATTTTTTATATAATTTTATTTATTTGCTACCGGTTTCGACACATCCGTGTCATTCACTATGTCGAAACCGGTAGTAAATAAATAAAATTAATTAATAAATGTGCAAATTGGATAAAACTCTTGAAAACAAAATGTCTAGAAATTGTTAGATAGTTAATGCTCAAAAAATACAAAAAAAAACTAATTAATTTATTTTCTGATAAATAACCTCGAATTTTCATGTTTTTCACCTGGAATTCTGTTTTAAAATGAGAAAGTAATATTGCATGTTCTAAATATTTCTTTGTCTATGGTTTTGACAAGCTTGAATAGTTATAACATGTAATGTAGCCAACTTCACGTCAAAACGCCGCGTGTTGATATCCTTTTATCGATAAAAAAATATTTTATCAAAAATAAATACCGTAAAAACAGCAAAAAACTAAAAACAAAAAAAAACACCACGTTTTTTGTAAAATATCAAAAAGGTAACATAACACTACTTTCTTCCAAATATGTGGTAAGATAACACCACTTTCTTTAAAGACAAAAAAAAAACACCACGCACTTTGTAAAATATCAAAAAGGTAACATAACACCAGTTTCTTACAAAAATATGGTAAGATAACACCACTTTCTTCCAAATATGTGGTAAGATAACACCACTTTCTTCCAAGTATATGGTAAGATAACACCACTTTCTTCCAAATATATGGTAAGATAACACCACTTTCTTTAAAATATATGGTAAAATAACACCACTTTCTTCCAAATATATGGTAAGATAACACCACCTTTCAGGTCCATCGATTAGCAGTCAGACGGATTGAGCCACTAAGACAAGTTTATTTACTTCTCATTCATTATCTAAAGTTACACTACTAAGAAAACTTTCTTAAACATATCGTCGATAATTTATTACCACAATTGAGATTAATTAATTTTTTTTAATACCCATGTTCTTTTTATGTGATCTATATTACGATATATTATTTACCCTATATTTAGTTAGAAAAAACATACTAGTCGGTATTCCCAGATGTTCCTACTGGAATGTTTTTTTAACATTACACAAACTGCGATGCACTTGCATATACATATTTAACTATTAATTATTTTTAATCAGTGAAGATAATATTAATAACTATCAAAATGAAACATGAAATCGAAAAGACACAAATTAAAAAAGATAACCATAGAAGCCAGGACTTCATGGTCTACCCGCGATCTTTGGGTGTTATCGGTTACCCCAACCCGTCCCGTCATTTTCATCGGTATTATACTTCGATTTCTAAGAACTGTTAATATCATCTTCAATAAACTGCCACATTTTTTTCCTGCTACCTTTTTATCATGACTACAAGCTTCCACCCGAATTTATTTATTTTCGATTTTATTTATTCGGGGTCGAGTCCCAGCTGCTACCGACATCTTTTTCTTTTCTGTGTCTTTTCGGTGTAATGTTTCATTTTGAGAGTTGTTAATATTATCCTCATTGATTAAACATATATTACAATGAGGTTTACATGTCAAGCTTCAACAAGTTATTCCGAAATGGAAGATTAATAAATTATTATAATTATATTATTGAAACTTATGTGATTACTTTAAAGTTATTTATAATAAACCAGCTAATGTGTACCCGGCCTTGCTCGGGTTTATATAAAGTTATGAAGTTGTGAATTCTTGCTTGTCATTAGGGTGCCATAATTAATTTTTCAGCGAAATAAACTATCTCCAAATGAAGAAACGTTCATTTGAATATTTTATTTCATTCCAAACGTTTGTTTTATCAAAATATATATAAATCATAAAGTTCTTAAGTAGGTACCTACTCGTATTTTCCATTTTGATAATATTCTACCCAAAAAAACTTATTTTTTGAATGTGCAATCTTTGGCTAACCAGAGTGCTATATTTATGGGCTAACTTAAATAAAACATGGCGGGTTCAACGTTTTTCATACTAATTTTAAAACCTTATAGTAACAGTTTTACATATTGGGTTTCATTCAAACTACTTTTTAAACCTTCCCGGTACTAATAAGAACAAACTGTGCTATTTTCAGCGAAACCGGTCCAGTAATTTTTGAGAAAATCAAGAACAAACAAACAAACCAACTTACATTGATTTTATATATGCAGATAAAAATACATACCATTGTCTTGCCTGTCGGTACATTAATAACTTCTGTATGATATTTTCCATTCAGCATAGCCAAGTGTGAAAATGAATAGAACAAGAATGAAGAACCGCCGAAGTGCTTTATATCGAGGATCATGGTATTGTAATCGAACCAGATGCACTTGCGTTCAGCCAATATATTCCCTATGTCAATTTCTTCCACACGTGTGGCTTTCATCGCTTCCATACGCTTTCAAGTACCCTCTTACTCCGTTTCACTCTTACCCCTCTTTATTCACGTTTTATATGCTTTATTTCAACTCCCCTTAGGTATCGTTCTATTCCTCTTCGCACTCGGAGTCCGTACAGTAATGAAGTATAATTTATAATTTCTCTGAATTGCAAAGAAATATTATATTCCTAGGATTTTTAAAGTGATTCTTAT